>JBANCZ010001399.1:0-21976 GCA_037040025.1 Sphaerogastrella javana | reverse complement strand
AAAGGATAAGGCACATTCGAATTGTAGTTCATTGACGAATAAGTGGTTTGAAAGAAATCCGCGAACAGATCGGCCATATCACGATCAGTGTTAGCAAATCTACTTTGAAAGTTTACCGAAGATGGAAACGTTGACGACCTACGTTTCGCATTAACGAAATTGTAGAAAAGCTTTGGATCTCTATGAAATTGAATACGACATTCACCTAAGTAATTTTTGTAACATCGACCATTCCTGGTCGTGAAAATTGAACGATATATTTATAAATTTTTTATATCAAGTAAGACCCAATTTAAGTTAGAATGGTTGAATATACAAATTATTGAAGGTATAACTAATATCGCAATGAAGTTGTAATTGAATAGAGAGTACCTCATGGGTTAGCCGCGTCGCGTGGTATAGGCGTAAGATTCGTCTTACAGGATTGGAGGGTAAAGACAAGAACCCAACGTCTGGTTCTTTAAACAGCAACAGGTCGAGAAAGCTCATGCATGGGTTTTGGTCCTTAGTTTGTTCCTTCTGTCTACGAATTTTATAATGTAGCGCACTGTCCGAGCAACACGACACCCAGAGCCAGGCCGGCAAAAAGAGTAGACAGATCGTGTTTGCGAGGGCAGTCACGTTTGTTGATGCCGTTGTCGGTGATAGTACAAGTGGTGACCAATACGTGAACCCAGTGTTCGTTACAACATTATGCATATATTATTTCTCCACATTTTGGATACC
Organism: Sphaerogastrella javana; assembly: GCA_037040025.1. Lineage (NCBI taxonomy): Eukaryota > Metazoa > Arthropoda > Insecta > Diptera > Drosophilidae > Sphaerogastrella > Sphaerogastrella javana. Next base: position 21,250 of record JBANCZ010001399.1, on the reverse strand, counting down.
AGCCCCCACTCCCCGACATAAACTTTAAATTGGTATAACAGGCGATATTATGCAGATATAAAGTTGTGCTTTGGCACAAATGTACTAAATTATATTATATACACCTACTGTCATAATAAAATTTTGGATACTCACCCTCACAATACATGAATTGGGGAGCCTATAAATAAAAATCGCTATAACATTCGGAATTTTAAAGGTAGAATGTTCCGCTTTAGAACACATATGCATCTTTGAATCCCACATATGTTCATTCAAATTTTGGATACCTGCCCCCAATCTACAACTGTTGGATCTCCAAAAACTAAAAATAAGTATAACAGGTGAAATTATAATATATATACTGGCACTAGACAACCTTATCGGGTCATGGCCTGATGCACGACGCTTCTCCATGCGTCCCTGTCCTGTGTGCACCTTCTCCAGTTGACGACACCAAGTGCTGACAGGGCTTCAGTCACCTGCTCTCGCCACCAAATCCGGGGTCTTCCTCTCCTTCGTCGTCCGCCCACTACCTCATCAAATACCTTACGAACTGGATTGTCTTCATCCATACGCGCGATGTGACCGTGCCACCGCAATCGCTAGGCGTTCGGTCGGCTGGCTACATTCACATCGTCGTATAACCCGTACAGTTCGTGGTTTCATCTGATACGACAGGTACCGCCGACGCAGATAGGACCATAGATCTTGCGGAGAATTTTTCTCTCGAACACTCCAAGAGCAGCTGCATCCACCTACGTCACCGTCCATGCTTCCGCACTATACAGTAGCACTGGAAGGATGAGCGTCTTGTAGAGTGTTATCTTCGTCTGTCGAGAGATTGCTCTGCTATTCATATGCTTACTTAGCCCAAAGTAGCACCTGTTAGCAAGCGCAATTCTCCGCTTGGTCTCCAGGCTGACATCATTCGCTATGGTCACCGCCGAGCCAACATAGATAAACTCCTTTACGGATTCAAAGTCATGGCCACCTGCTACAAGCTGGGAATCGAGGCGCCAAGATTCCCTGCTCGAGCACACCATAAACTTCGTTTCATCTATGTTGACTGCGAGACCAACTTTAGCCGACTCCCTTTCGATAGTTTTAAAGGCGGCGGTTACATCACGCTTGGTACGGCCAATGATGTCTATATCATCAGCATAACCAAGGAGCTGGACACATCTGTTTGTTAGTATTGTGTCCGTCCGATGAACACCAGCCTTTTTGATGATACTCTTCATGAGTAGATTGGAAAGTATGCAGGATAGCGAATCAACATGTCTGAGACCATGTATTGAAGTTTTCGGAATGGTCCTTTCCTACGAAATCCAGTACTGTGAACCACCATGTTGTACACTGCAGCGAAGCCAATTAGTCTGAGACCATTGCTCGAGGTGGTCTCATGCAGGCTAAACGACGATTGCACCAAAAATTCCTTCTCGTCAAACTTTGGCACTAAAATCTCCTAGAAGAATTTAATGTTTTGGGATGGGCAGCGGCCATATACTCGATCGAGCTTCGCTTAAAGGCATCCTTGGTCGCATCATCTTTTACTACGGTTGGGGCATGCGCACAGATGAGGCTAATATTAAAGAATCTGGCCGCTATTCGGATCGTCGCAATTCTTTCAATTATTGGGTTAAAATGAGAGACACGTCGTCGCATTCTGGCGTCTACAACGAATCCAAAGCCAAATTCATGCCGTTCCGAGAGGGAGCTGTAGTTTATGTCGCAGTTGGTCTTCCTTCACATCCCTGTCCTTTCCATCGCATTTCCTGGATAGCGGTAATGCCAACCCTATATTTAACAACCTATTTTAAAGGTCTAGGAGACCTCGTCGCGTGCTTTAATTGGCTACCCAACGGGTGTTAAGTAACAATCCAGGAGGAACCACGTGGAGGTAGTACGTCGACTTGAGGAGAGCAGGGTCAAGGATCATGCCGGCATTCACCAAGTTGAATGCAGTCAGTCACTTTGCCTTGTGTGCTTTCCCCCAGTCCTCGCAAGGTTAACATAAACTGAATATAATATTGCTTTTCGAAACATTCACCTTTGCTTCTCCAAATTCTGTTTAGGATTCCAATTAAAGGATATCCAACAGGTCCGGGTAATTTCCAAATTAATTGATAAAGTTTTCTTCGACTCCAAAGCGCATAGATCCATACAATGAACAAAATACCCAACCAAAATTGAAAAGACATCATATTTAAAACATAGAATAATATACAGCAACTGACAATATGATCTGTACGTTGTTGCACCAACAATTTTCAATTTCTACTGCAAAACTCTTAATGTATATCGTTTTTATAAAACAGAACATAAATTAAAATATGCAACAGTAGGGACTGGCCCTACAGTAGGGCCCTGTGTTTTGTATTTTCGGAATATTATAGTCATTTTAGGATAGTATATTATTTATTTTCGGTGGTAGACAGAACATGTATACCATGAAAAAAGAACTTCCTATCTTTAACATTGCACCTGTTATTCCCACTTTTAGTTTTTGGATTTTGAACAATCCAAAACTTATATCAAACTGGCGCGACAGTAAGGATCCTGTGATTAGTTTTTGGAAGAAGTATAGTATTTTCGGAACAGAATAGTATATTTGAGGCAGTATAGTATTTTTGGAGAATAGTATTTCCGGTGTGTTATAGAATTTCGCAGCAGTATGGTATTTTCGGTGGTTTATCGATTGTCGATTTCGATAGTTAATATCGATAATCGATATCATTAATGAGTAATTGATATCAAGAATCGATATAAAAATAACTAGAATGAAACTTTGGATATAGGTTCCGAAGCACAACGTTCTAGCTTCAGAATTGCACCTTGTAACCCAATTTTAAGCTTCAGGATATCCACCACCATATAACGTTCTAGCTCCAAAATAGGCAATTTTAAGTTTTGGTATCCAATTGTGGGGGAGTGGGGCCAAGTATCTAAAATATAAAATGATAGTTAATGTATAGTGTGAATATGCATATAAGTGCTTAATCAGAACTTTCCATCTTTTAAATTGCATCAGTTATTCGTATTTGTTGTTTTTGTTCATCCAGCAGAGGGGGAGTAGGGGTGAGTATTCAAAGTTTCATCAAACGGTGGAGGATGTTAATGTACACCAATGTTCCAAAGAAGTATGTTCTATCTTTAAATTTACGCCCATTATGGCGATTATAAATTATGGGCTCCCCAATTGCGTGGGAGTGAGGGCAGATATCCAAAATTTGAAAAAAAGCTTGATCTGCTAAGACATGCTCTTATAGTTTCCGAAATCTAGGTGTTTATACAGACGGACAGACAGACGGGCAGGTTCAATCGACTCCGCTTCTCATCCTGATCAAGAATATATACTTTATGGGGTCTTGCACGCCTCCTAACAGGCAGAATGTTACACACAAATCGACTTTGCACAAAGTTAATAGACCCTTTTGTGTTTTTTATCACAGGGTCTAATTACATTGGCACCCTAATGAACTTTCCATGACTTATTAGGCAACCATGGAATATTTATAGGCGTAGAGTATATTAAGTGCATTGTTCTGTTTATGAATTATCATACCAAATTATAATACACTAATGCAGAAGCTTAAAAAAAGAAATCGAAAAGCAAAACAAGAAAAACCTTACATTATTATGCTGTTTGTATCTATGAAGCGTACATACGCATAGATACAAATCCATTGATATGTATATTCTTATTGTATATTCTTATTGTAATTCACATTAACTGTAGAGCATATTGGCGCTCTAATAAACTTTAAATTCCCTCTTGGACGACCATTCAAAGATCAGCATTTATAATGCGATGCTGCGTTTGCGATAGTCTCTCACCTCGCATATTACAAAGTGTCTAAGTGTCTAAGTACATACCAGTGTGTACTAAGCTTTCGCTCAGTCAACTAACTAAGTACTCTCGTATGACCATGACAATCAGAGAATAGGTGGGATAATTATATTCAAACCAATCAAGCAGTGATATTTAGTCACAATAAGCTCTTCCATGTAAAGTTTTAATAAATTCCCAATTGTATGTGAAATTACGTATATCGTATGTATTTTATGGCGTATATTTTACTGACATATATAGTTATGCACATTTACCCAGAACGTTTTAAAATTTCCTGGTACACCCGGCAAAAATTTTCCCGCCAGAATAAATGTGCAATATTTCGTGTGGACTAAAACAAAAACTGAAATCGTATTCAAATCCCGACTTCACGCCTAATCAGCATTTAAGGCGATGGACAATAGGCAAATCTATGCATACATTTTTCAAACCCCAGCGCTGCAGAAAAACATTACATTTGGAAAACGAAGTGGAAATGCTCAAAATCAGAGCAGAAAGTAAATGGATATTGTAAGAAATGCGACAAAGTAAGGGGAGAGGTAAGATTTGTATTCTCGTCTGTCTGCTCGAGGCACAATTTACAGCTCTGTCAACATTGATCTTTTGACCTTTACGCCTGAATTGCTAAATCGCCAGACATGCAAAATAATGCATATGAGATTGCATTTGTGACTGGACTCTAGGGGTAGAACTGGACGAAAGGCACCAGCGCCCATACAAACTGAAAAGGCGGCTGTCGAGTTTGAGGGAATGCTAAGGGAGGAATTTGGAAGTAACAGTTTGAAGGCTAAATATAAAGTTGAAGTGTATTTTATGTTTACATTATATTATTAGAGAAATAATCATATTTATTACATTTTTCCATCAACTAGCCATAAAAATATGATATCAAATAGAAGTACACAAATTATGCACTAAGCTCAGGTGGTGGCTGTTACTCATAATGCTGCTCAATCCTATATGTGGCTGTTCCACTTGAACACTATCGAAATTTACGAGCACAAGCCCTGTCGGTACCCTTTTGGGAACTGCTTCAGACCTCAGAGAAATTGCAAGCGTATCAAACACGCGTCCAAACCATAAAAATCTCAATCGGAACTCAAGAGGCGATCTATGGGCTTTAGCCAATGCTGTGCTCTGGATCTGTTCAAACATATATATATATAGTGTACACTCAGTGTTGACAGAATACTTAGATCTAACTTTTAGACGTGGGCGGGTTCACTTACTCTCCCTCATTCACTCTCTCTCTCTCACTCTCTCTTTGCCTCACTCATTCAACTGCTCGATAGAAGCACGCGCCGTCAACAGTTGCAGGCTGGGCCATAACTTTCAGAGTTGTCAGGGCGTTTAGCTACTTAAACACTTGAGATATCATTTTTGGAACCGATGCCTATCCCTCTCCCAACTTACCCTCTCTCTCTCTCTTTTTTTTATCCAATCTATATGTCTCCCTCAGTCCCAGTGTCATGATTTGACTGCCTTAATTGCATTTCTTCCATTCCACACATGCCACTCGAAAAGTCAAGTTGGCGCTTCATTTCATTTTCTGGGGAGTTTCTGGAGCTGCGTGTTAATTTCTGTATTAGTAAATTTATTTGGTTTTTGCCAGAGATTTCGTCTTCACAAAATTTATTAGCACATTAAGATAAAATGAAGTCGTTTATGCCGTCGCACCCCCTCGCAATGCACATAAAATTTTATTGCCTTTTTTGGCTCAACATCTTTTTGAGAGTATTGTAGAGCCAAAGACAGAGATCGGTGAACGGACCAGGCAAATAAGCATTTCCAACTCAATTCTTGGGTCTTCCTCAGTTCCAGCGTCAGCGTCAGCATTTGAGCATTTGTAGAATTTTGTAGTTTCGTATTTTGAATGATCTTTATGGTAGATTTATATGTGCTTAAAACTTTTGGGCTCATTTCGCGGCCGAACGGCAGGTGGTGGCTTTGAGGCATTAGCTTAGGTATGATTATCGGATAATGATGTATCTGTTTAATGTTGCCACTTAATGGCAAACAAATTCGACAAATTTGAGTACAAGAGGTTACACAATATTGTAACGACAATAACGTTTTGGGCGAATCTATATTCGACGTAGATATTAAGAAGTTTCTGCTTTTGGACCGAGAACAATGTGAAATGTTTGGATGTTGATCTTTTAAATAAAAGTTACAGGTACAATAAATTGAAAAAAAAAATATTCCCAGTCAATAATTGTGTCAATCTGTACATCTATGTAGCCGTATGTGACTTGGTATAAGGAAATGAGCCGATTATTAAATTATATACCAAACACTATTGTATTTTAAGTGGAAATAAGTTCCTAACTAAATGTAGCGGTGGTTAATGTGATCATAAACCATAAAGTGTATACAACTACCCTCACTCCTTGGTCGAGTTCTACGGCATTCTAATATAAGGATAACGTTGGCAGTTCCGCTTAGGAAGTCAAACTTCCTGCAAACATTTTGAGCGAGTGTGCAGACCCAAACTACGACCTCGCACTGTGTAGGGGATGCAAGTCCTTCAGTCACTTAAAACGTTACTTGTACTTTGTTATTATTATTATATATATATATTTAGACCCTGTGTTTAAAAAACACAAAAGGGTCTATTAACTTTGAGCAAAGTCGTTTTTTGTGTAACAGGCAGAAGGAGGCGTGACAGACCACATAAAGTATATATATTCTTGATAAGGATGAGAAGCCGAGTTGATTGAGCCATGTCCGTCTGTCTGTCCGTGTAGCTGTCTGTCCGTCTAGATTTCGGACTATAAGAGCTACATTACTCATTTTTAGCATGATGATTGGTTTTGTTTGTTTTAAATGTTGGATACCTCCCCTACTCCTGAGATATAGGGAAGCCCATTATTTAAAATCGCAAATATGAAGCTAGAACGTTCTGCTTTGGAAAATAGGTGCAAATATGCATCTTCCACTGTTTGATGGAAACTTTGGATACCATCAAATACTTCACTGGTGGATCCATAAAAACTAAAAATAGGAATAACAGGTGCAATATTAATGATAGATAGTTCTACTTTAGCACATGTGTGTTCATTGACATAATGCATCTTTTGACACTTTGAATACATAGCCCCACTATCCCACAATTGGATACCAAAACTTCAAATTACCTGACCAGATGAAATTTTGTAGTTAGAACGTTGTGCTTTGGTATATATATGCTGAATTTCATTATAAACCTACTCTTACATGCAAATTTTGGATACCTATCCCCAATCCTCCACTGGCGGATACCCTGAACCTTAAAATTGGGTTACAGAGTGCAATTTTGAAGCTAGACCGTTGTGTTTTGGAACATATATCAAAAGTTTCATTAATAGTCGACATTTATATCGATTACCGATATCAATTACCAATTAATGACATCGATTATCGATAATATACAGCTCCGAAAAACCATATTACACCGAAATACTATTCTGCACCAAATATACAATTCTGTTCCGAAGGGTCCCTATTGTCGGGCCAGTCCCTACTGTTTTTTTTCTTTTTTTTTTTGTCTTTGTTGTTAGTTTATTTACTTGTATAGTGGACATTTGTTGTCCAGTTATTATTTAGACTAAAACTGATTGAGTGCATGACTGATCAAGCTGTTTGTGGTTACCCAAAGTTGACTGGTTGACTAACTGAGTGAGTGTCTGGCTGGTTGACTGGCTGACAGGCGGACAACAAAGCGAGACAAAGCAGAAAATAGGCGACGTTGCATGCAACATCAAAGCTGCGAGCAGCTGTCGCAGGTTCGTTTGATTTCTCAGTTGTCACACAACAGCAGCCGTGTGAAAAAGTGACTCGGAGATTTTCTTCCAACAGGAAGTTGACACTGCACAGGAAATGTGATTTGTAGTTTCCACTTTACACTTTTCCATATTTTCTACTACTATATTAAAATTTGTTTACGCTTACAATGTCCTGTTTCACCATTGCTTCTGAAAGCCTTTGCATCTGTTTACTGCTCTCTAAACAGGTGAGTGTCCGAGTTTAATATTTCTGTAATAAATTCGCATTCTCATCAGATCTTAAAGTCAAGCAGTCTAACGCTGTTTTGTTTTTGGACACAATTTTTTTCGTTATTCGTATTTTCGTTTCAAATTCAACATTTGTAAAATTGAAACAATATTATATTTAAAAGCAACATTAGGCCGTGGTATCACGAAGGAAGAACAATATAAAAACGATACCTTAAGTCGATTTGTTTGTAACAGGCAGAAGGAGGCGTGGCAGACCCCATAAAGTATATATATATTATTGAGCAGTATGAGAAGCCGAGTCGATTGAGCCATGCCCGTCTGTCTGTCCGTCCGTCTGTCCTTTTGTCCGTCTGTCCGTCTGTCTGTCTCTCCGTCTGTATGAACACACAGATTTCGGAAACTATTAGAGCTACAGTATTCATATTTGGCACGATAATTGGTGTATGGCTGAAGCAGACCAATCATTGACATTATGCATCTTATGACATTTTGAGATTTTGGATACCTAGCCCCACTCCCCCATAATTAGATACCAAAAATTCAAATTATCTTACCAGGCGCTATTTTGGAGCTAAAAAGTTGTGCTTTGCCACAAATAAGCTAAATTTAATTATACACCTAATCGTATATTCCAAATTTGGATACCTACCCCCTATTCCCCACTGGTGGGTAGCCTGACGCTTAAAATTGGGTTAAAAGGCGCAATTTTGAAGCCGAACGTTTTGCTTTGGAACGTATACCCAACATTTCACATCTACTTTAATATCGATTACCGATATCAATTACCGATTAATCGATTATCGATATTCATTATAGAAATCGATATTCGTTAAAAAAATACATCACTAAAAACACTTTACTGCTCCGAAAATTCTTATCACAAAGACAAAATACTTTTTCTATTTCTATACTATCCCAAAAAAACTAAACTCAGGGTCCCTACTATCGGGCCAGTATTATTATTTATATTTTTAGATGGTTGACAGACAGACGGAAACATTTTAACATAAACATTTTATATAAACATATTTATTAGTTTTGCAATATAACATTATAAGAACTTCAGTTATAAGCAACAACGGTAGGAAATGTTTTAGTTCAATTGGCAATGTATCCTGACTATCAGGAAAAGCTTCTTGGGGAACTCAAGAATCCGAAGATTTTAAAGTTAACAATGAATACCTGTTACCATTTTGTTACCTAGACAAGTTTCTACAAAATACAAAATATTTATTTTATAATGAAAGATAATCTCTCTTTAAGATTTAAGGTAGAACCTAAGCTAACAATAACAATAACATAACAAAATTATGCGACGTGATTAACATATTTTATGTATCAATGTTTTTATCACTTTTAAATAAATATTTTAATCATTAAAACATTGAAAACATTATTACATTTTCGTGACACTGTAACAGGGTAGCTTTTGGACGAACAAGCTTATGTACGTTACTGATTTTTGAAATGTAAGCGCGATTTAACATTTCTGTTTGGTTTCATTTTCTTTTGCTCATTTTTTTTGGAGCATGTCCTTTTGCGGCTACTCCCTCAAAGGCGGAAATGTCGGGCTCATGTGTCGCCGTGTTCTGTTGTTGATGTTTTTCGTTGTTGTTGTTGGTGATGGTGTTGTTGGTGTTGTGGTTTTTGTTGGCGATGTTGTCGCTAGAACTCATAATCAACATTTTTTCAATGAGCAGAAGGCTGTCTGAAAAGCATCTCCGTATAAATATATATCGTTCGTATATACTCCTATATATACATCCATATACGCCCATATACACCCATATTCACCCATATACACCCATATACACACCTATATATACATATACATATATACACATATGTATGTCTGTATGTCTGTGTTTGTTTGTTTATCAAAAGAGTCAACTGAGGCAACCTGGCTTCTCTGTTCTGAAATTTTCAATTTAATTTTCTTTGCTACCATTTCATGATGTTTGCTTTGACTTCATCTGCGCCACAATTTGTATGTATGTGTGTGTGTGTGTGTATGTGTGTTTGTGTGTGTGTGAGTGTGCGTCCTTTTGACACATGACAACGCGCGAGTGACAGGCGCATGTCCTTTTGCCCAATGACGGCTGCACCTACACACGGCCAAAAACTCAAACCCTGCACACACACACGCAGACAGACACATATTGAAACCAAGCCCAGGTATGATTCTGATGTCACCCACTCCTCCTCCTCCTCCTCCTGTTCATACATCCTTCGTGTTGCAAGAGGAAACGCGCGCATTGCTCATTTGTCGCACATTTGGTTTTGTCTGCGTTTTGATGTTTGCATTTTCTTTTGATATTTTTTGTGCTGTTCTTTAGTTGTTTCTTTTGCAAGAAATTGAAGTGTCACAAATTTTGACATTCGAATTGTGCCTTATGACAGATCGATGTTGCCCAAAGCAGGATAAAAACGCATTAGCCCAGCACGCAAAGTCGGAGCACCATATGGTTTATATTTGCGCGTATTTTCTTTATGGGTTTTGCTCCACTTGGTGTAAAAGATTAAAAATTGAATATCTTGAACGAATCCGAAAAATCAACAACAATCAATAGCTGAAGGCCATTAATTCAGGAATATATTATTTAGTTTAAATTTAAAAATTTTATTTATCTACAATTGTTACATTTATTGAATCTAAAGAATTAAATTTTGTTTGGTTTGTTTATATAATAAAACAATCACTTTTCATAATTGAAAAATATTCACAAACATTTTAAATACACATATCAAAGAGAAAGAAAAAGACAGAGAGAGAGAGAGAGAATATCCTAACCTATCGGACAGTATACCCCGCTTATCACCCCCTGACGAGGCGGAAAAGTCAAACCGCTCTGTTTGAAACAAAGGAAAAGGGTTCGAGCTGTAACGGAGCAAAGAAAAATTATGAATTTATGCAGATCGGATGCAAGGGAGCGACAAGGATTCATTTGTGTCATCAGTCAACTTGATGGTGTAATTATATGATATTACAGAAATTACAAGAACAACAACGCCGAAGTTCAAGTGGAAAGTGTTAATAACAATGATGTTGCTGATGCTGATGATACCATCGAAACTGGATGCTGGAAACAGGATATTCATGCTCAAATTCAAATAATTGACTGCAGTTACTCGTCTGTTACAGGGACAACGCAATCTATAGCTGGAGTTTATTAATTTACATGTCAACTCAATCTCTCTCTATCTCTATGTTATTTCTCGATGCCTGCCCCTCCGAGTCTTTCGAAAAGGTGAAATTTCAAACCAAAACACGAGTGCAAGTACCACAATAACAGAGCCCTGTAACTGAATGAGACTTTCCTGTGATTCCTACGAAACGCACAAAAAACCACATTCAACATTTATCTTCATTAAATGTTCCGGAAGTGCACTACCTGTAAATAAAGTGTACAAGCATCCGGACAAGGCGGTCCGCTTCAAAGTATATAGATTCAACAAACAAAAGCTGTGTGCATCTAGATAATAGTTGCATCTATTCAGATGCATTTGTATCTGTGAGATACGCATAGTTAGCTGATCTCATAGTTTTTTGCAAAGATGTGAGAAAATTAGCATGATTTCACCAACTAACTGCTCATAAGCAAAGGCAACAACAACAACAAGAACCACATCAACAACAACTCTCAAATAAATGAGTCGTTATTGTCAGTTGACGCCAAATTGTGCTACAGGTGTCAGAGCCAAGGTGGTCAAGATGCGCAGTCATAAAGAAAACATCACCCAGGCAGTTAAAGTGCCATTAAAAAAGCAACGAATACATGAAAATTCATTTGGCCGGTCGCTGCTCTAGAAAAACTTTTGAAGTTATAAATTAAAACAATTTTTTTTATGACGCACACGAGTCAACGCCTGAGGTCTGCAAAGTTCACTTGAATAGTTTCTATATTTTCTTCTTAATATATATTTTCTGTATTTTTGTTTTTTCTTTTTTAGAAATTATTTTTAGTGTAGTTTAAAGCACCGGATGTATGAGTGGATAATTAGTTTTTGGAACTCACAAGCCACAAGGGTTACGGTCATCAATGTTGACATCATTTTCTTTTTCGTTTTGAAGCCAAGTAAAAGAGTTTTATGTTTTTAAGGCGTTGCATGATACAGTCGACTCTCGATAATTCGAACCTCCAGGGGATCTTAAAAATACTTCGAATTATCGAGAGTTTGAATTATCAAATGATTCGTGTTCTATAAAGTTTAGAGATAAAATTGTATTACATACAAAAGTTAACAGGTATGTACATACATTCATGTACATACAAGTAAATACAATTTGGACTAATAAATTATTCCAAAAAAAAAAATGAGTTATAATAATTGTTTTTAATTGTTTTTGAATGAAAAAGTGATTGGAACGCTTTTTCATCACATTCGTTTTGGTGGCAGAAGCTTTGCAAGGTATTGAATGAAGATTTTGCTTCCTCAACTGGCACCTCTGGAAAAGGTTGTGATGTATCGATTAACTTCTTCTTGTCATCATACCGACGAAAGGCCAACAGTTGATGAAGCATAGTTCAATTTTGTTTAAGAGAAGAATTCTGCGAATATCGGCAACTACGTTGATGTGTTTTTGCACAAATTTACTTACAATCATTGAACCTTTTTTAAATTATTTGCTCCGAATAACCGAGAACATAAAAATGTATGGAAAAAGTTCGAAATATCAAGAGACTTTGTAGAGAACTCGTGCTAGCTTTGAATTAATGAGAGGTTTAAATTATCGAAGCATTCAATTATCGAGAGTCGACTGTATTTCTCTTTCTTTCTTTCAAAGTCTTGAAAAAGGTTGAGAATTATTACACTGCTATACAACTTCGTTAATTAATATTCACTGGCAATGCAACCAACATAGGAAAACTGCTTAGTTTAATTGCGTTTAATACATCGATTTTGAATTACAACGTATACATTTGCAAAGATTAAACAAGCACCCCCTTCTTTGCAGCAAACATTTGTCAGTTTATTAAGCTCACTCACAGAAATTTCTTCTAACAGAGGAAGAATAAATTTTTGCAGGTGTCAGAGTTACACCAGAACAGCTTTATTGCAAACTCCCCGTACTGGTTACCAAAAGACAGCGACACCTTAGGGCATCAATTCTCACATGGTTGGCGGATGCTCGCTAAAAACGCCTTCAACGCACGCTAAAGATGTCACCCGTTCCACAACCCCATACCGGTACCACTATGGACCCATAAGGCAAAGTCTATATGTTACACTTTCACTATCGGGGTTTCTGTCGGCCTATCCTAACCTAACATAATATTAAAAGAATGCTACCCTATAGATCAGTGTGTGCATTTTAAGCTGAGGGTCTATTAATGTATGCAAGGTTTGCTTCAAAAATTCTCTTGCGAAACTTTGCCTAGTTAATCTTACAACGTGATTATGGCTGAAATTAAAGAAATTAATGAATATTAAATTGTATGTACATATATAAGAAGCAGAGATGCCAATGGCCAACGGTTGGTCAAGTTGCAACAAAATGGCCTCAATTTAATGAGTGGCCCGACACATGCGCGCCAGTAAGAGCAACTGTTGCCCTCTTCAGCTTGACCCTTTTCCGGAATTGTAACAACAACGTGAACATCGAACAACGAACACACACGGGACATGGGCCATTTTGAAAAACAACATTCGCACAGTTTGACCTATGGATGGATGAGGTCAAAGCTGAGTAGAGCATAGACCAGAGCCAACCAGTTGGTTGGCAATGGGACACAACTGGCGAATACGGACACTCCCCGCATATGTACTGGCAAAACAAGTCGCAAGGCGCAGAAAGCTGCGCAGTTTTTTTTTTGGTTTGATTTCATTGTATAGGGCGCGTCGGGGCCTAATTTGAATATAAAAATCATTAAAATTCAACATGAAAACGTCTTAAGTTTCCTGCTGTTTGCCGGACACGAACTCGTACTGTGAGAAGAAATGCTTAAAAGTACGGTGCTGACCTCTGATCCCGTTGGGTATAACTATATATCTATACCTATTGCTAACCCTAAACCCAAAGAAATAGCTGTCCCAGAGCGCAAGTAAATGCGAAAATTATGTGCGTGACTGACCAATGCGCTGACCAATGTCCAGTTTGTAAGCTGACCACTGCATATCCTTTTCGGGATGATAGGAACAGCACATCCCTTTATCTTATAACTCGTTGGCCTTCAACAGTCCCGTGTGTACGTCTTGGATATCAGCTTGCCTCGTACCTCGAGTTGTCTGTCGTCTTAATGATTAATAAAGTCTAATTTATGAAAATAATCTGTTTGCTTGTCTTTAACATGGCAGACGCTTTTCTATTCTGCTTTTCTGCTCTTCTAATTCTATTCTACATCCCGGTGTAATTTGAATCCTGAGCTGGGCGCAATTGCGTTGCTGACAAACCAAAACAATGGCAACATCAATCAAAAGAATTCCATTCGCGCTAGCTTTACATTTGGGCTTAGGATCTATTTTGTGCTTTGGGTAGTTAGCTAATTTGGTTTTCATATATAGAACAAACCGCAAATAACTTTAAGGTACAATTTTAACTTTGCTTTAACTTTCATCTACTTCTAATCTTTTTACCATATCAATTCATTTTCAACTCCATCCTCAACATTTGGCACGTGCAGCACCGCAATGAGAGCAAGAGTGCAAAAGTCAAGCCAGATCAGTCGAGGCATCCCAAATCAAGATCGGCTATGCAGATATAAATCATCATATGAATTCAAACCAACAAAATGTACCAAAGCATCATAAGAAACTAAGATGAAACAAGATCAACCCTTCAATGCAAACATTATGATCCCGAAAAATCAAACAAAAACAGACCCAATGACCTCAGACATTAACATTATAAAGATAAGCAAATACTGCAGCTGCAGTCGCGCACACTCGACTATCCGCTACCCTAAATGTAACGTAGTAATAGCATTTGCCGTCTATATACCTTTCTATACCACTTCTAAAGGGTACACATAGAGATGACGATGCTGCGTCTACAACTGAAACTGAAACTGAACCTGAAATTAAAACAGAAACTGAGTGCCCTAATTTGTCGAGTTGTACCTGAATCCGCACACAAATGGGTTAAAGGAGACGAAGAACCACATTAACTAAATGGTCCACAATGGGATCAAGCATCGTGCACGGAGGCTGCACGCGTAGGGTCCAGACCTCAGTCGGCATAGGGTTATGCCGTGCAGGGTGCAAGGGTTTTGGCCTCAGTACCTCGGTTTGGCACGCCTGATCGGCTTAAGTGGCTCATTGAAAGGATTATGAGATCTCTGCTACATCCTTTATCTTTGTTTGTTTTCTGTATTTTTTTTCTTCACATTTTTGTTGCGCCCTCAGAAAAATGAGACAAGAACGTATGACGATGCTGCGATTCATACATTTGGAGACCCTTGAATACTCATTGAGTTTTACGCATCGCAGCGAATGTGACGATTAGCATAGAAATCCGATTGTGAGGATCTGCAATTGTTGCCATTGTTTGCAAGGTTTTTAACACTACACTGCCCCGAGGGTTGTTCCCAACATATCTCTGTATATTCCCACTCTGTTGTAGGCGTGTGTACTACAAGTGACGACAATGCTGTCATTTTTCCCACATTTAACGTACTCAAACCTTTTGCTGTCACAGGGTTGCGGCGAGTCACAGGGCTTCCCTTGCCCTAGCCCATATTCACTATATCTCTGGCCTATTAGAAGAGCACTTGCCGCTACCCCCCACTTTCCCTATCCCACTCAATCCCACTGTGTGTGCATTAAGTGCCATCGAAAAGGCGTTCGAGTGTGCAATTTAAGGTGTTATTTTCGCTAAATTGCGCTAATCACTTCAACTTTTTAACAGTCATGGCAAATGCATTGAAAATGTCTGCGCATGAAAATGCTCAGTTCGCAAAATGTTGCCTTCGTTCGTATGGCTGTTCTTTATTTCATGAAAAACATATTTAATATGTTTTAATGTTCCCATGGCAACGGCTTAGGGCACATTTCAATTTGGTGTTGTTCAGTAGTAACCAACAGAATGAAGGTTTATTGACAATAAATGTAAATAAAATACAGATACACTTTTAAATAATATATTTTAAAAAATAATTATTCATACACGTATGTATGTACAAATAAATAAATAAAATTTCGCTTGAAATTGATTTAAGTATTGATATATCTTAGTAAGAGAATATAGAATTAACACTAATTTTATATTTGATAATATACATATGTATACAAACTTTAATAAGATTTCTAATGAATGCAACAAAAAAAAAAGATTAATCGCGTTTAAAAATGGTTAGATATTAAATTAAAACATAAATAAGTGAATATAGGATAAGTACAATTTTATTCGCTATATTTACTTTATAACTTAAGTACATTTAAAGGAATTTATTATGCAGGGTATTTATAACGTCAGCTAATATGCAGTCACAGCTTGTAGAATTTTGCCCAACAGTAGGGACAGGCCCGACAGTAGGGACCCTGAGTTTAGTATTTTTCGAACATAATAGTATTTTTGGGGCAGAATAGTATTTTTGGATTAATGTGGTTTTTCGGTGCAGTATAATCGATATCGTTAAACGATAACATTATCTATTATCGATATATAGTATGCTTTGTATACTCAAGAGTATATATATTTATAAAGAACAACATATAAGAATATATAAGTGGAATATAATATGATAATGAGGCGCGCGTAGTAAGCGCGCGTGATGTGCTCGTTCGGGCAATCAAACAACGACTGACTCGCATGGGCATCCGTGCAATGCTTAAATGCAGATCGCCACATACATAACACCCCTTAACACCCAGATGGAATTATAGAGACCTCGCGTCGTGCGGCTTTCGTAATCCTCTCGGATCTGCGAAGTACCGGTGGTGTCGGTGATGCAGCATGCGGTGACGCGACCATGTCGTCGGGATTCATCACGTCTCCTGATTGAGCTGTATCTCCAGTTGTACACATCTCTATGTCCGATGGGCCTTCGTCCCAATTGTCCATACCTTGCGACACATCTTGTGGCTTAATTTGTGACCGACGGCGGAGTTGATCCTGATGACGTCTTATTGTGCGGGAGTCCTTCAGCATAAAACTATATGAAATAGGTCCTGACTGTTGGACTATGTGTCCTTCAATCCAATTAGGCCCAGGGGCGTAGTTACGAATCCAAACAGGATCGCCTGGACCGAATGATTTTAAGTTTCTAGGTGTGTTGGCCCTTTCAAAACTTATTTCTTGATGTTGGATCTTGTCAAGATACGATTTAATTTCACGGTTGAATAGCAGTTCCGATGGGGAGCGGTTGGTAGTTGCGTGTGGCGTGATATGCTGACTAAATAAAAATCTGGCTAGATTTAATTCAATGTTTGTATCCGTCATTTTCTTCAAATAGTTCTTTGTAGTCTGTACCATGCGTTCCGCCTGACCGTTTGTTGCTGGATGGAACGGTGCAGACCTAATGTGCCGAATTAGGTTGTTTTCCATGAATTCCTTAAATTCCTTTGACGTAAACGCAGTTCCGTTGTCCGAAACCAACTCGTCCGGCAATCCGTGGGTGGCAAATAGTTGGCGAAGGTATTTGATACTTGCTTCTGCTGACGTTGTACTGATCACGGCCACCTCCAACCATTTCGAGTAAGAGTCAACAACCAACATGAAGGTTTTCCCCTTGAATGGACCAGCGAAATCGACATGAATTCGCGACCAGGGTCGCTTGGCTGATTCCCAGTTGTGCGTTTCAGTTTTGGGCTCCTCGTTACGATTTTGCTGGCAGACTATACAATTTCTGACTGTGAGTTCGATTTCCGCATCGATTTTTGGCCACCATACATGACTGCGGGCGATTGCCTTCATTTTGACGATTCCCGGGTGAGGTGCATGGAGTGCAGTCAAAATGGACTTGCGTGCTGCAGGTGGGATCACCGCTCGATTTCCCCATACCAAGATTCCTCTATTCGCCGATAGCTCTTCTCGCCGTAAATAGTAAGGGTACAATTCACTTTTACGCTCAATCTTAGAACATGGCCATCCCCTTAACACCCAGCTCAAAACTTTAGATAGTACTGGATCCTTTGATGTGAATGTGCTCAAACGCTGCGCACTTATAACAGATGACGCTGTCAGCTCAATCATAAGGACTTCCTCGTTAGGTGCTTCCTCATGCGTAGTTGGTATTGGGCAGCGGCCCAGAAAATCGGCGTTGCTAATCTTAGTTCCCGAACGATGCACTAGTGTGAAGTCGTATGCATTTAGGAAGATGGAGCGTTACAACATTTGGTTTGATATAACGTCTGGTACCGTCTTTTTAGTGTTGAAAATGCCTAGTAGGGGTCTGTGATCGGTTACCAAAATGAATGAACGGCCATATAGATAATTATGAAATTTTTTGACTCCTGCCACCAGTGCGACAGCTTCTCTATCGATTTGTGCATAGTTTCGTTCTGCCTTTGACAATGTTCGTGAGTAAAATGCGATAGGTCGCTCAGAGTTGTTATTTAGTTGATGACTTAGTACCGCTCCCAGTCCATAAGGGGATGCATCACAAGTTAACACAAGAGGCATCTGTTCGTTGTAGTGTATCAACAAGTTGTCTGAGGCGATCAGTTCTTTCAGTGCCACAAAGGCCTTCTCGTGGGGTTGCTGCCAAGACCAATGTGCATTCTTATCTAAAAGTCTGTGCAGAGGTTCCGCAATGGTTGCTTTATGCGGCAGAAATGCATGATAAAAGTTTATTAAGCCCAGGAATGCCTGCAGTTGCTACTTGTACTTCGGTGCCGGTGCGTTATGAATTGCTTGGATTTTATCAGCTGACGGACGCACTCCCAAAGCGTCAATCTTAAATCCCAGGAACTCCACAGATGGCACGCCAAATTGACACTTGTCCTTCCGGAGATGCAGGCCTGCTTTTCTGAATCGAGACAGTACTTCCTCTAAACGCAAAGCCAGTTCAACCTCGGATTTTCCCATTATTACGATGTCATCAAAATACGGCAGCACACCAGGAATGTTTTGGAGAATATTCTCGATGCAGCTTTGAAATATCCCCGGTGCAGATGCTATGCCAAACTGAAGTCGATTGACCTTAAATGCTCCTTTGTGTGTGACGATTGTTTGCAGTAGGGCTGATGGTTCATCGACTTCCAACTGTTGATATGCTTGTGCTAAGTCAATTTTTGCAAAGATTGACCCGCCTTCGATTGATGCAAGTAATGTGTGGAATGCAGGAATTTGATGGCAGTGTGGTTTAATGGCCTTGTTTACTGTTGACTTGTAGTCTCCACAAATACGTATAGTGCCATACTTCTTTAATACTGGAACAGTTGGTGTAGCCCATTTTGAGTATTCTACTGGCTCTAAAATACCCTGGTTGTAGAGGCGAGTAATTTCGTCTTCGTAGGGACCCTTCAATGCGAATGGAATGCGGCGTGGTGGTAGCCTCACTGGCAGTGTGTCAGGCTCAATCTGCAGGGACACAGGCGGTCCTGTGTATCGACCCAATTCGGGCGAGAATAAATGCTCGTACTTTTTAAGAATTGATTCTATAGTGACTGCTGTATTGACAACGTGGATGCCTTCGATCCGTATGCCCAATGCGTCAAACCAGTTGCAACCGACCAAGTTTGCGCCAGTGCCTGATGTGACAATTAATGGTAAGTTATCAATTTTACGTCGGTTATAGCAGATTGACACGTCAGTGACTCCTTTCACTGGAATCGGATTACGTTGATAATCGCTCAGATTCAGTTCGCACTTAGCGAGATTTCGATTTCCTTCTGGCCAGATTTTGTTGAACATTGTTTCTTTCATGATCGTAACAGGTGAGCCCGAGTCGACTTCAAAAGAGCAAGCCACAACATTGATGGTAACATATATAGATTTCTTCTGGCTGATTAATGGTGATATCTGTTTCACTGTTAACAGATCCGCAGCTGGTACACATGACGAAGCAATTTGGTGGGCTGTGGTGGTGCCTAGCGGTTGCTTAGTCTTAACTTTGCAGCAAACTCGTTGAATATGACCGCTTAGACCACATGCGTGACAAACAGATTGACTATGAGGGCAGTGCTTCCGCAGGTGTTGGCCACCGCAACCCGCACACAGGTTGTGACCACTGAGTTGTTTACGTTGCTGGTCCCGGATGCGACCTGCGGAGACTTCATTCGTGCTCTCATGATGCTGAGGCTCACCCGGAGATGATTCTATGGATCGGCGGATCGCTAAGGCACTGTGTGCTGCGGCTTCACTGGTTATTGAGCGCTCCAGAACGCGCTGTTAGATCGCGTTCTGCCAGAAAGGTCTTTTGCAGTCCCTCGTCCCTCATTCCGCAAACAAAACGATCGCGCAACATGCGATGCAAAGATGTGCCAAAGTTGCAGTCTATAGCTAATGTTCGTAGTGCGGCCATATAGTGCGCGACCGGCTCGTCCGCGTGTTGGTCGCGTTTGTGGAAATGGAAAAACACAGCGATTTCCCATGGGCAAGGAGACAGATGGTTGGTTAAAATGCCGAAAATCTCTTCTAATTGCAAAGAACTGACCTGTTGAGGTGCTGCCAATGATGTTAAAAGTTCGTACAACGGAGATCCTGCTAACGTAAGGAATGCCGCTTTTTGCCGCTGCACTTCTTTCACATCATTGGCAAGTATGTAGAGACGGAACCGCTCCACATAGGAGGTCCACTTCTGAGGGTTGTTTAAGTCGAAAGGTTCCAGATTACCCACTGTAGCCATAGTGTTTCGTATGGTTTCACTCGATGGCTGTACTTTTGGTACACAGAATTTTTGCTCAACGTCGCTAGAATGTTCCATGTACGTTGACTGCTGACTGTCGAAAGCCAGCTACAGAAATTCTTGAACGCGTGGCTTGCGTTGAATCGATCGCAGCAGCGATTTTGTCTCTTTCTCTCGAACGCGTAGCTTGCGTTAAACGATCGCAGCAGCGATGTCGTTTCTCTCCGTTGACGCGGGGGCTGGCGTCGGCTAACGTTACCTATGTGTTTTGCCTGTGTGTGAACGCGTGGCTTGCGTTGAATCAATCGCAGCAGCGATTTTGTCTCTTTCTCTCGAACGCGTGGCTTGCGTTGAATTCGGGTTGGCGTTGCGATTTGCGTGTTGTATACTTACAGTGGCGGACAAAAGTCAATATACGACCCCTTTTTCCGTAATTTCTCCGTTCCTATAGGTTTTCTCGGAAAAGTAATGATGCAGTCTTATTTAGAAGATAAATTTACAATGAAACCCAAAATATTTTTCATTTTTAAGTTTAACTTAAGATTTTATTTATAAAAAACTGAAAAAAGGCACTGACAAAAGTGAACATACGATTTTCATTTTCGTACTTATAAGAGAAAATTTTTAAATGAAAAACATTGTTAATATTTTGTGGGGCCACCACGAGCATCGATGACGGCTTGAAGACGCCT
>JBANCZ010001398.1:0-21980 GCA_037040025.1 Sphaerogastrella javana | reverse complement strand
CCTGTTACACACAAATCGACTTTGCACAAAGTTAATAGACCCTTTTTGTGTTTTTTAAACACAGGGTCTAAAAATAATCTCTTTATATAGCTTTAACTTTAATAGACAAATTACATAATTAGCTGGTTCATTAGTTCATATCTGCAGGAAATGGGCTAACAATTGTCCACCAAAACATTAGTCAGTCGAATTGTTTGAAATGTTATTCAATTTAAAGCAATTTGTCAGCATTACTCATTTGCTGTGCTTAATCATTAATGAAATTTCAACTTACTGTTAGTGGCATTTTTTTTTTTTTTTTTGGTATAAAGTCAAAGCATTTCCGCTTGTTTATAGCATAATCTAGCTTCCTTTTTGATAGTGAATCTACGTGTAAATTTACTCGCTTATTGCTCACCCGAGCTGCAAACTAATTTGTCTTGTATATCAAGCTGCATCTTGTCTAACTCTCTCTCTCTCTCTCTCTCTCTCTCTGTCTCTCCATCTCTCTCTCTCTCTCTGGCTGTCTTTTGTTTAACTTCCATTCTTTTTAGCTGTCTGTCGCCCGCTCTCCTTTATTGCTTTCTTGCCTTGCACTTTGGCGCTTCCGCGCTAATTTGCTTAGCGTAATTTGCATTCTGCAAACACCATTTGAGGCGTGTGAAGCAAAAATATCCCCAGCAACGTCATGTTAATTTCTTCAGCTAAACGAACTTGTTATACACTAGCTACACAATGAAAAAAAAAAATTGAAGAAAACGAAGAGCATTAATGTTTAAGCTTGAGCAATTTAAAACATGGCCTTATAGCAGCTCTCAATTATAGTTTTTATTAATGCTAAATATTCAAATTATGCAGTCAAAATTGAGCTCTATTTTGGAGATGCATTTTATGTTTGAACTGCATTTAAATTGACTGCAATTAAGTAAATGTATTCAACAAAATTAAAGCTTATATTAAACTCTTTAAATGCTATGAGTTCTAGAACATTTTCTACATCTTTGTTCTTATTTTAGACACTTTATTAAACTGGCCTCTTCCTTTTTGAATTCCTCAAATATTTTTTAGTTCAAAGTTCATGCTATAATGAGCTTTGAGTCAAATTATGGCATTAAAAGTCGTGCATAGATTAATTAACTTTCACTTTCTGTGTAAGCCAACTAATTGACTTTGATAAACTATTTTCAGTATGCATTGCTAGCTGTTCTTTGTCTTTCTCTCTCTCTCTCGCTCTCTCCCTTTCTGTGTATTTGTGTGTCTATTGACTTGCCATGTATTGTTTTCTACGTTGACTCATTCACACCCTTTCGACCTTAGTATGCTCTTTGACCCCTTTTGGGTAATTGCTGCTAATTACGCGCATAAAACTGCTTTGACGTTGCCTTCCAACTTCAGTTCAAGCACCACAGCGCACAGTTGCCTTTCAACCTACACCCACCGCTCACTACCCCACCCCCCGTCCTGCCTTCCAATCTGCATCCACCGCCCACTGCCACTCCCTCCCCCCTACCTTTAATTTCTTTTAGCCTACCGCAAGAGTTTTCGCTTTTAATGTCCACTCTGGCGTTGCGTTTTTATGTGGCTCGCTTCATTACAAATTTTATTGCTCAAAAGAAATGACTGGAAGTTGATTACACGAAATATATGTATATTTATCTATATATATTTATGTATGTATATTTTTGTGTATATGTATATCTTGTATTTATGCTTGAATATGACAGAAAATATATGTATATTCTGTGTTGCTGCTGTCATAACTCTCAAGCTATCGGTTTTTGCATCTCAAAAGCAATTGATGGACAAAGAGACAGAGAAAGAGACACAGAGAGAGAGAGAGATGGGGAGAACAACTCGTTGAAGACAAGTGCCATGGCTAGCTGAGCAAGTAGGCGTAGTAATAGGGCAGGGCGGGGGCGTGGTAGTGAAGATGCAGCCCTATTGACAGCCTCACCTGAGATTTTCCTGTTGGCATAAATCAAATGGCGCGTGGTTGCATCAAAACTCGTTCGTTTGGCATCCAGAGCGGGGAATGTGGATGGATGCTCGTGCTATTGCCTCAGCTGTGCTCATTAGTGCGCAATTTCCACGTGAATAACATTGAATGTTCTGTGACGTATCGCAACGATTCGAAATTCATCAGCGATGCAATCGCTTAACAGCTTTTCCTTATAGTTTTTTTCATTTCGCTTTCGTTTTTTTTTTTTTTTTTGCCAATGGGGCAGTTTTTGTGCATAGACTTTGTTGCTGTTGCTTTTGTTATTGTTGTTGTTGTTGTTGTTTATTTTGAGTTTTAATTGACGCTACGCTCGTTTTACTGTCATCAAATTCTCTCTAGCACCTCAAATGGGCAGCAGCAATAGAATTCTGTATATTTTTTTTGCGTTGTGTCGGCTTTGTTTGAGTTTTGCTTGTTTAATTCTACGAATCGTTTGAATCATTGAGTGGCCACACAGAGACAGAGTGAGTTGGGGAGTGGGATAGTAGAATTGTGAGTGGGATAAAACGTACGCATTTACTGTCTATATTCAGTTTGAGTTGTGCAGTTTGCATTTTGCATATTTAGACACTGTTTGTGTAGGCGTTTTGTGGCCCAAAATCCACTGACGCAAGCCTGCCCATAAGAGGCTACTACTAACAGCTACAGCAACAACTACAACAACAAGAACAACATCAACAGCAGCCTTAGCCATGCTCATCCATTCCAATTCCATGCGATGCAATCGTTAATATAACTACCCATTCGAGTTATTTGGGCGGGGGGATTTGGGCAATCATGAGCACTCTGTACTCAGGGCATGTGCTCAATGTCCTCTCTCTCTCTCTTCTACTGATGCCTGTATGCCTTTCTATCTTTCTGTCTTTCTGTCTGTCCGTGCCTGTATTTGCCATCTCGGATTGCTTTAATCAGGCACACAGTTGTTGCATATCCACTGTGCTGCTGACAACCACAACAGTTTCCAATTGCCCAAAATGCACGTAATTTTACAGCGTTTGCTAGCATCTCAAACTAATTAAACTTGCATTTGAGGCATGCCACGCGCTTCTCTTGCAAAATTTACACTGAAATCTGAGCGACAGTGGCATCGCATTCATTAGCATGGCTGTAATTAAGACTGCATCAAGTTTAACTTGATTAGATGATGCTAATCAGCAAGAGGAATTTCTAAAGGTTTGTTGAGTTTTATAAGACACATTTAACAGATATATTTACTATAAATTTATTGCTTTAAATGTTTATATTTTATTGGATTTAAAATTTCAGTATTTATTTAGTTTATTTATGCACAGTTTGACTGAAAATACCTTATATTCTTTGCACAAATTTTGTAGCAGTTTTGTGCTATGTTTGGCACACTGTGCGTGTGTGTGTGTGTGTCCATTGGCAACCGCAGCGGGAACACGCACCAAATCGAAACAAATTTGCACGCTGTGAGCCAAATTTACCGCAAAACGCAATGCTGGACCATTGACACTATAATGCACATAGTGCAGTGAGTAGACCAAGAGTGTGAGAAAGAGAGGCAGAGAGAAAGAGAAAGAGGGTGAGAGATAGATAGAGTGAGGACGTTAGCAATGCTTTAGACAGTCTCACCTATAACGATGGCTCATCCATTCAAATATGTGGAGCAAATAACAATTGCCACTGTTGCTGCAACATCTCCGAATGCTGCACGGTGCCTCATGCAACTGACAGTTTTAACTGCCCCACATCCCCCCAAACCACCAACAATGAACGCTCAATGATGCACTGAGTGTGTGGGTGTATTTACTGCAGCCATCGTGTGGTGCTGCAGCTGCTGTTGCTGCTGCTGTTGTTGCTGCTGTTGTTGCTGCTGCTATTGCTCTTGCTGCTGTTGCTGCTGTTGCTGTGGTAATTTAATGCAATTTGTAAATATTTAATGTACATTAATTAAATGCAAATGTAAATTGCGAATTTGCGAGCGGTTTGTTTTTGGGTCTATGCCATGCTATAGAGCTATAGAGTGCTTCAAGTGTTGCCATATACTAATGAAGAAACACACACACACACACACACGTATATATATAAAGGGTCTTTCAACAAGGACGGGTCGATGTTAACATTGAATTAAGCAAGATGTGTGTGTGTGATATTGACATCATCAGGCTCTATTAGAAAGTCCCTAACTATTTGAAAGACCTGCTCTATTTGAAAATCCCTTTACATATAAATATATAGGTGTTTTTTTTGTGTATGCAATGTTGGGGGTTTTTCTGCCGTGTGTAACATATGAAAAACAATTTTCATTTAATTTTACTGCCAGTTGCAGTTGAACGAGTGCAAAATATTGTAATACTTAAATTTGTCTTGCCTTCGCTCTACGCTTTCTTTTTTTTCAATTTTCACAAAAAAGTACACATTGCTACAACTGTCATTTTGAATGGCGGGGATTGGGAGGCAGCATCTGTATGATGTCGTCCTGTTGTCCTTGGAGCAGTTGCTCCGGTTTTTTGGGTCGCCTTTGGCACACACACACGCGCCTTCCGTTTCCTTTTGCTCAATGTGCGTAACAATTTTTATGAGTATTGCGTTTGTTCCTTTTGTTGTTGTTGTCATTCTTATTATTGTTGTCGTTGTTGTTGTTGTTATTATTATTATTTTTGTTGTTTGTTATTGTTACTGTTGCTGTCTGTTACAATTTGTGCGCCCAACCCCTTGTACTAAAGCTGCCTACGCCCCTTTTTTTTATTCAAACATTTTATGATTTTTTACCTTTTTTTTTTGCGCATGGTTTTCTTTAGTCGCTCCCCCTCTCTCTGCCTCGTTTGACGCTCTGTAGTTTTTTGCGTTGTAGTTGAAATTTTCGGAAACTACGCTTGATTGCGCTCTTCACTGCCACGCCCGCTGTTCCAATACGCCCACAAAGAGTGTATAGGCTTGTGTCTGTATATGGTTTTTGTTATTGTGGCCAACCTCCCCAACCTCAAAGCCCAGAACCCCATGCATATTTCGTGTAGCTTATTTTTAGAATTCCTATGCAAAAACCTTGCTTTTGTATATCCACAAAAAAAAATGAGAGAAAATTCTAAGCTGCCGCCTGCTTGGCCACACTCTTTTGTTAGTTCTACCCTGTAATTTTTGGGGCGTGGCAGCACATTGCGATTGTATGGCGTTGATTATTTATCAAGCAATGCCATATAAATTTGCTCTTAAATCTGATTAAATTTTCCAGTAAGAAAACATTTGTATAAATTTATGTTTACACTAAAATAACATAAATAAAATTATTAGTAAATTCCAAAAGCAAAGCATTAGATTAATAGACTTTTAGCTGCACATATTAAACAATTCTGTGCGCTTTTAGAATAGTTGAAAATTTTGATCAAAATACCAGAAATAATACTACATAATTACGCCATGAATTTCAAGATCAAAGTCAAAAAATTTTAAAACTGTTGCCTTTAGTTCCAAATGAACTGTAATGTGCATCGTTTTTGGTTTTTGTTTGTAAATAAAATCCAATGTGAGTGTTTAATATACAAGATTTGTTTACATTTTATGCCAAGCAATAATAAATGAAGACGAGGTATATTCATTGTGTATATATGTGAGTATTTTAGTTTTTCTTTTTCTTGTTGTTGTTGTTGTTGTTGTTATTATTACTGTCATGGATAGGCAAAAGTGTTATTGTGCTTGGAATTGTCATTGTTCTTGTTCTGTTGTGCCTGGCCTGGTCTGTTCTGGCCTGGTCTTCAGCTGTCATTTGTTGAGACTGTAATTTGTTTGCGCCTCTCGCTACAATACACTACAACTACAACAACATTAAGAACAACTATATAGAGTACGTCTGTGCCTTCGTATCTTTCTCCCTTCCCTTCCGTCCTCGTCTCAGTCTCTTTCTCTGTCTGTATTTCCCCTTGGCTTGTTTCATTCATTGCCTGCGTTTATCTATGCGTGGGCAACTTTTGCTTTCTTTCAGCGGCCTGCTACAGCAATTTTCATTTATCAGACAGCACGAAAGAGAAAGGTATACAAAGAAAGTGAGAGAGTGGGATAAAGAGATAGAGAGAGAGAGAGAACAGAGAGAGATAGACATACAACCAGTGGCAAACGGAAAAGCAAGCACAACAATAAGCACTTGCATATCTCTCCACATACTTTTTTGATATTATTATTGGTATCTGCTGCTGTTGCTGAGCTATATTTAAACCTTAAGAACAATATCAAGAATCTTTTGTTTTCCAAACAAAAACATACATTGCGCGCAAAAAAGAGAGAAAGAGGGAGTGAGAGAGAGCGGGAGAGAAAGAAAGATATACGAGTAAAATTGTTAAATTGTGCTCTGTAGGTTTTATCAGCTTTTGCTCGAGTTTATAAAGTTTTAACATTTCTTTTTTTATAAGCCATTTTTTTCTCTTTTTTTTTTCCTTGTTCGTTTTTGAGGCTTTTAATTAGCCAAACAAAAACTCAGCGAAGTTTGAGTGGAAAGAGTGTTGGCTAAAAGGCAGAGGAAATTACAACAATTTGTTGTCAAAATTAGCGTCAATTTTCAGCGTTTTCTGCTTTTAGTTTGCTTCTGTTTTCTTTCTATTCTTTTCATTTTTTTTTTTTAGGTTTTTTTTTTTTGTCAGTCCACGCTGTGAGCTACTTATTTTTGTGGCTGTTGCGGTTTCTACTTCTGCACAATATTATGATGACCATTTGGTTTGCTATTGTTGTCGTCCGTCGTCTGTATTTTGTCAACGCCAAAAGATAGCCAACAAATTTACTGAAGCGCAAACGAAAACAGCGTAAAATCTAGCCAAAAAGTACGACAAGAGTTAAGCTGAAAAACTTTGTCAGATTCGCGTTAGAAAAGTTGTTATTATTATCATTATTTTTTTTTATAGACCCTGTACTTGATAAAAATCCACATGTGTCTATTAGTTTTGTGGAAAGTCGAAATGTTTGTGAAAAAGACAGAAGAAGGCGTGGCAGATTCCATGAATTATACATATTGCTGAATAAGATGACAAGTAGAGTCGATTGGAGAAGGCCAGTCGGGCACTCTGCTCCTCTGTCGACCTCAGTGTATGCATAATAACAAGAAGTTAGAACTAATAAAATACAATGCTATGTATACACATATATACACACATACATACACCCATACACACATACACCGCAACTCATTTACTCAGAGTACGCTCTCTCAGCTATTCGATCTCTCTTTATTCTTCTTCATTCACGCAATTATTAACTTTTTTGTCTATCCCTTCATGCACATTATTCTCTATCTAAAATGCGTTTTTCGAGATTTTACCGTTCATGCTCTCTTCATTCTATCCCCTTCATTTTTCGAAATCCTATTCTCCTAATATTCGCTAATAGGCGATGCATTGCTGTAGTTGAATTCAATTTAGTCGCTTTATAGTAGAGAAAAAAATCATGGTTCTTCGTTTGCTCTTTTTTTTTTTTGTATTTTGCTTTTTGTGAATAAATGTTAATGTTATTTAGCACAATAATTGCAATAACTAAAAATAAGAATTATTACCATTTCATTTGATTTACGCTGCACTGTTAATAATAATATTATACACTGATCTATTGCAAGTTCTGTTGCTAAACAGATCAATGCAAGTTCAAAATTAAATTGCATTATGATCTTATAGTTAGTGCATTAAATAATGTAAATTAGAGATCGAATGAGTCGCTTCACATTTCTTCACTTCACATTTCTATACGATCCGTTATTTTGATGTTCTTTCATTACTGAATAGTCTCATTTCGAAATCGTACGATTTTACCGTTCAGTCTCTCTTCGTTTTTCAATCTCCTTCTATTCTCCTACTATTCGCTTGTCGGCAATGCATTGCTGTAGTTGAATTCAGTTCAGTCTCGTTCGACCAGCGCGTCGCGGCATACTAAGGAAAAAGTCATGGTGATCGTTTGTGATTTTTTATTCGGTTTTTTTTTTGTATTGTGAATTTTGTGTCAGTAAATAGCATTTATGTGTAATGACTATCATACAGAGTGATATTTATTTTAAATAAACGCACAATGTAATTTGTTCTTCATTCTATCCTTCCACCAATTCTACTTGGCTCAGTAACAGATCCCCTTCTAAGCAGATCAATATCTTCCAAGAAGACTTTTGCTGATAAAAGTAAGTTTATGTTAATGTATTTAAAATATTTAAGAATGCCATTTAGAGGTCGTTTAAGTAGTTGTAGAAGTTAGAAACAAGAAGTTTTACTCATTGAATGTGTAAACACATACACACATTTACTGCAATTGCTTACATTTACGCGACTATGCACTCCGTTATTTTTAAGTTCTTTCATTCTCGCCTATTATCAATTATTGCTATCCTGCTTTTTATCTATTCCCTCATCGGACAATGTGTTTCTCGAGATTTTACCGTTCAGGCTCAGTTCATTTCTTCTCTTTTTTTATGCTCTGTCTCTCTATTTACTATTCGCTAGACCTTACACACTTTATTGTATTCACATTGGATCAGCATCAGTAAGAAGTAAGAAATATGAATAAAATGGAATGAAATGTGTATGTATACACTCTCGCACACACACACACACACACATATTTATGCCGCATACGCTCGGCTATGCGACCTATTATTCCTGCTCTCCCCTCATTCTTGCTTGTAATCATGTTTTGCTATTGTTCCTACCGTACTCAAAATACCAAAAGCTGCGTCTTTTCTGTTGGGCAGCATCCCTACTGTTTAAGACTTTTTTGGCTGTATACCTTATGCTCTGCTTGCGTTTAATTTTGTAGCAGACATTGTTGTTGCTGCTGCTACTGCTGCTACTGCTGCTACTGCTGCTACTGCTGCTACTGCTGCTGCTGCTGATGCTGCTGCTGTTGCTGCTGCTGTTGCTGTTGCTGCTGCTGCTGCTGTTTGTCTGTTTTGTGGCTGCTTGTGCCGCCCACCCACTGCTTTTCACATTTAGCTCATTTATTTTCGTTGCTAATTTTTGACATTTTTTTTCGGTGCGAGTGGGAAAATACTTTTCATAAGATTTCATATTTTGTGAGCTTCTCAGCTGCTGTGGCTGCTGCTTTTGCTGTTGCTACTTCTATACTTTATTAGCGTGTTTTTTATGTGCTGGACACGCGTTAGCTTTTGGTAAACACACACAAACATACACACACTCACATACATCAATTAATAGAAGCTTTATAGTAGAAACCATTTGATTTTTATTTCATTTGAGTTTCAGTTTCTATGCGCTAACTGCCTGCCAAACTGTCTGTCCGAAGTGTCTGACTGACTGACTGACGGACTGTCTTGAATTGGCTATAAATTTGCTATGTGCTGCTAATTGGCAGTCTCATGAGTGCGCTCAATTAATTTTCGCTAGCAATTGACGCACGTCGCTCTCCGTGTATTTCTCTGTAGGCGCCACACAAAACGCTGCTGCTGCAGGTGGCGTATACCTGATAATTGTTGACACTTGCCATGCCATGGCAATTAAATTGAAATCATGGCAACAAACAAAAACAAAACAATAACATACATATACACATACACATAGTAAAACATAACAGTTGTATGTGTGTGTACACGCTCCCTGAAGACTTTCTTTCACTTGTGTTTTTGGTTTTTCTTTTTCTTTTTGTCGCATTAAAATGCAGCAGATACAAATTAATAGCAGCAGCAACATTAATTATTTTGTGCAGCTCTAAGCATTTGCTTATGGAATATTAAATGCCATGACGTAACCTATGAATTATATAGTAGCTGCAGATATATGTATATATGTGATGCAGCTCAATATAGGCGACTTTGCGAATACCCTGCATTTGGCTTTACTTAAACGATTGTTTACTATGCAAGTTTCAACGGAACTTAGTACAACGATTGGAATGAGTAGCAGTTGTTTAAGTTGGTATACATTTTAGTAAACATTTTAAATATATAATCGTTGCTAATAAATGCAATAATAAACTCAAGTTTCATGGAATTTCCTAGAATGTTTGGACTGGCTTAAAATCTACCTTAAATAATATGAAAAAATATTTAAAAAAATATAAAAAAATATTTAAAAAAATGTAGAAAATATTAAAAAATTATTAAAAAATTATATAAATAAATATATACATAATAATTTTAAATCGTTGGCAATTAATGCAATAATAAATTCTAGTTTTAATAGGATTTAGTAGAACGTTTATAGTGATTTACAGAGCTTAAAAATTAGTATAAATTTTAAACAAAAAATTTTTTTTTAAATCTAAATAAATATTTAATAATATCACATTTTATGTAATTTAACCTATAAATTTTTCAATGATTTCCACAACATTTTCTCTTTATGTGTAACACTTAAACTGTTTATTAAACATCCATTAATGTTAGGCTTATGCTACTTAAGTATATATACTTAATTTTTATTGTGCTTGATTTTGTTTTGTCATCATATTGAAATTTGTCATTGCTTTGTTATTATTTTACCAAAACGATTGTCAAAAACTTTAGGCAAGAGAGAAAGAGATCTATAGAATAAAAGATATAAAGATATGGGAGAAAGAACTACAGAACAGAAGAAATGAAGAGATGGGAGAGCTGTAGAACGAATGAAATGAAGAGATGGTAGAGCGTGTGCTCATTGCCCTTTTATCTTATACATTTTTGTTATTTTTATCTGACTGTGTCTCGCATTCGGCCGATTACATAACCCAGTTATTAATGGCTGCTCAACTGACAGCCTTTAGCTGCCATTACAGCCGCAACCTGCTACATATTCCATGCTACATGCTACATGCTACATGCTGCATGAATGTATGTCTGTATGCTACCTGCCATTTTGGCCATCATCCTTGTCGCCATCATGACGTGGCAACTTTGTGACATGCGGCGTGAGACAAATGTGGAGCATGTCTGAGTGCGAGTGCGAGTGCGAGTTCGAGTGTGAGTACCAGTGAGTACATGTGAGTGTGCGTGTCAGTGTGAGTGTCTGTATGCTGCTTCTGCTCTTGGTTGCTTTATATGTTTGCCTTTACTATACAACAAGCGACACCACCAAGATAAACCAAGCCATGCCGCGCCGTCAAGCACTCCAACCACTTGATGATGTCCAAGTTCATTTACGTCATGGTCAGGTGGAGCAGTCTTTGGGGAGCAGCGAGCGACTGACAGTGCCAATTGCTACATAAATTGTCGACTGTCATGTTCTCTGTGCCGAGTTTAGGCAATTTGTTAATGAGTTTTTTGTTGCAAACACACGCACACACACGCAGGCAAACACACGCACACACACACGCATACGCATACGCGAGCACGTATGAGTAATTTACAATGCATAGTTTGACAGCCACTGATCGAATTGGGGTTCATACAAGTTCATGAACTTTGGCACTTCGACCCAAAAGGCATTACAGTGACCTGTGCACAATGCATTGACGCCGGCCTAAAAAGAAGGTATACAGTGCTGCTGAAACTGTATAACAAACAAAAACACACACCAATACAAAAGCACACACACACACACACACCCAATTGTGGCTTAGTTTTAAAGCCATGCTGTTGCCACAAGTTGATGTGCAACGCCTTTCAATTCAGTTGTGCCACAACAATTGCGGCGTAAAAGCGTAAAATGGCTTCAACAAAAAGCAAAGGCAATGCAGCATAGACCATAGAGCGTAGGATGGGTATGCGGGAAAATGCCAGGATGGCTATGCCATAGAAATTGTCACAGGATGGCAGAGAGAGCGGGAGAGAGAGAGAGAAAGAGTTCAGCGAGGGCAGCACAGGTTTGTTTTTCGGTCTGAATAGAAGAACTTCTAAAGTTGACAAAACTGTGGGAAATTTGAGTGCATCCATAGAAACGAGAGAATACAAAATATATAAAACGATGAGCTTATAAATAAATATATTTTAATTTTTTATTTATTATTTTAAATTTAATAATAATGTAATATATAAAATGTTTAATATGTAAATATTTTTTATATATTTAAATAAGTTCAAAGCTTTCCATTTTAATATATAACTTTCTGCCAACTCAAAGAACTTTAAACAC
The DNA here is from genome assembly GCA_037040025.1 of Sphaerogastrella javana. Lineage (NCBI taxonomy): Eukaryota > Metazoa > Arthropoda > Insecta > Diptera > Drosophilidae > Sphaerogastrella > Sphaerogastrella javana. Next base: position 10,013 of record JBANCZ010001398.1, on the reverse strand, counting down.
ATTTAATCATAGCTACTCATAAAGTATTTTTTCAAGTGTATTTTGGCTTTTGCGTTTATGAAAGCGGATGTTGCCGCTTGCATTTAGTGCACTTGAGCCTTGAGCGTCATCGTCACCGTCGTCGTCATCGTCGTCATCGTCGTCGTCGTCGTCGTCATGCGGCAGAACATTTCATTATGTGCATAATGTTCATCATGCTGATTATGATTGGCATCATCATGAAACGGCGTTACAGCTGGCCTCCCCTTAACCATCCGACTCACCCGCTACCCTCTTTACAGTAAATAAGCACAGGCACATTAGCGTCTCACTGACTCCCAGCTGTAGACTGTCACGTCCTGGCTGTTCGGGCGTTCACTTTCTTCTATTTATTTACCCAGTCTCTTAGAGTGAGTACCGCATAGTATACGATATCTTCAGGTTTAGTCTTAGCTTTAGCATCAGCTTCAGCTTGAGTTCCATCTGCAGGCTCAGACGACACACTCTGGGCTTAGTCCCAGTACCCCATAACAGCTTTGTCGCTACCCTCCATAACCCCCACCAGTACTCCTTTGAGTGGTGCAGCCCAAATCATTTGGCTGTTTTTGTGCTTATTCTTTACCTGACTTTGACTAACTAGCTCTTAACGCTTACGCCTTGCGTCTACAGAAACCAAGCCAGAATCTGGATCTGCAGATGTTTCGTGGCGCCACCCCATTGCCCTTAGGGGTACATATAGGCGAGGGTTGGGCTGGAATTGGGGTTGGGTTAGTGCAGCACCTGCTGTGCTCCATTGAGTGCAAAACGTGCTTTGTTTTGTTTTCTACGCATTACGAGTTAAGGTCTTGTACATATTTATTTTTTATTTAATTTTTTTTTTTTTTTTGGGAGTATAGGGGTGCCCATCCAGACTCCCTGAACCAGAACCACCCACAGTCAGTCCCTGAGACGCACAGGACCTCGACTGTTCACTGTTCACTGTTCACTGTTCACTGCTGTTGCTGTTGCTGTTACTGCTCCTGTTGTGTTCATTATATCAAAATTCCTGCTACTTTGCGTACGATTCAGATTAGAAAGTTCTTGAGGCGCCGACAAGCGCTTGACATTTTGGGATTACGACCTTACCGACCACCACACAAACCGACTTACTAGCACAACTTTGGCCTCCATGTGCCTTCTCTTGCTTCTTAACTTGTGCTACATATAGCATGCTTGCATATACCATACATACGTATGTTCTATATATATATATATATATATATCATTTTTATAGCTCTGCCTCTCATATATACATATTAGTACGTGTTGTATGTTTACATATGTTTGTATCTCCGTCTCTCTGTCTGTTTGTCTGTTTGTCTGTTTTTCTGTATATATACCATATCTTTCAGATAACATCTTGCGGCAGGGCGTTTTATAATTTCAGCAAATTTTATAATGATTGTCTAAGCTAAATGTAAGCGTAATAAAAGCGTAACAAACATTTCTGCTTGGAAAAGAAGTTTTCCTCTCAAAAATTCCCATTTTTAAGCCCTTTAATGACTAAGTTTACAGTTTACAGGGTATATTAAGCTGTATAGCTCAACTATGTCATAACTATGCAAACAAACTAACAATTTTGTCCTCAGCTCAGCTGCACTAAGTTGATTGGCTGATTGAAAAATTGATGTGGAAATTTTCTGTTGATTTTCACGTGTCACAGCAAAATGTCAATTATTATGTATAAATATTTGCATACCATTTACATACATATATATACATATATATATATTTATATATATTTATATAAATATATATGGCTAGAGTGGAAGTTTTCCATTACTATTTGAGCAGCCGGAAGCACAGCGGGCGCATATCGAGTGCAATTGAAATTGTTGCCGCAGCACAGCCAACTTCACGCTGCGCTCACAATGGACAACAGATTCAACTATTTGCAATACTTTATTTAGCAAACTTTTATATTTTGTGCAATGGCATCCATGGCACCGTGTTGGGGTCTTAGGAACAGCGTCTGCTTTTCGATGTTGGTGTAGGGTAGCATAGCATAGGTTAGATATGGTTAGGGTAATTGCCAGTCGTTGGGGTTTTAAAAGATTAAAAGATTAAAACATTCGCTTCAATTTGGCTGAGCTGAGTTATACAAATAAATAAGATAGAAATGGGGTAGGCTAACATTGGATAGGGTAATTGCCAGTCGTATATGCTTTTAAAGCGTGAAGCATGTGCTTTCAATTTGTTAAACTGAGAAAATAATAGGGACGGTAGAGTAGGATATCGAAGCATTGTTTAGGTTAGGTTAAGTTAGGTAATGGTTAAGGAGGTTAGTTCGGGATAGGGTAATTACTGGTCGTTTGCTAAACTTAAGGAATATTGGGATAGGGTTGAGTATGGTTGGTTAGGTGTGATTTAGGTAGTGTTGCTTATTGTGGAATAGGGAAGATTAGGGTAGGTTAGTTTGGATTAGTGCAGGATAGGGTAATTGCCAGTCGTATATGCTTGGAAGAGATTATAACATTCGCTTCAAGTTGGCTGAACTGAGGTAATAACATTTGTAAAAAGTTAAAGCAAATAAAAGTTAGTTCAATTCGGGCGAAAGGCTACAAATGGCCACAACCTGGCAACCAACAGAGACGCAAATACAATGCCCAGAGACACAGTGAGTGTGAGCAGGCGACAGACACTGCGAGACAGAGAGAGTATGAGTGAGAGCACAAGAGACAGGGAGAGAGAGAAAGAGAGAGAGAGAGAGAGAGAGAGAGAGAGAGAGAGAGGGAGCGTGAGCAATAGAAAAGCAAACTTTTCTTTTCTTTTCTTTTATTTTCTCTTCTTTTCGTTTAACTGTGGGGTAGAGAAAGCCACTTTCTTTACACTGGGGCTCGCGTCTTTGGCGCCTTAAATTGAAGAGCAAATAAAAACTTTATTTTGTATCAAATTGCACAATTTAAATACGAATTTCAAATATTGACATATTGTTTATTTAGAAATAAACAAATGCTTTAACACATGTGTATATGCAATAGTAAATGCACCATTTTTATATTTTGTTGGAAATGTGAAGGGTTTTGAATAAATGTCAAATGTTTTAATAATTCATAATAATTGATTTGTTTAGTTTAAACACAAACGATGTTAACGGCGAGAACACATTGGCATTATTGATGCCAACTTTTTTTTTTTGTATCTGTACAAAATGACAAAATGACAAAAAAAAAAAAAAAAAAAATAGTGTAACTGTTGAATTTTTTTTTAAATGACAGAAAAATAGGACAAAAATATTTTTTTAATTTTTCTAAGCAACCTTGTATGTATTTTAGGGATCCGAAATACAAAATCTAGCTTCTATGCTTAGCAATTGCAAAATGTAAGCTTATAAGAGTTTTTGTTTGTCAAAATAATATCGGAAATTACAATTGAAATTATCCGTTACAATAATTATTTAAATTCGAATTTCTTCCACCAATTTAATTCAATTTGAAAAATTACAGATTTCCGATTGGGTGGCGTTTAAATATTTCCGGACAAATGTGTTAAAAATCGGACAAATCTATCCGGAAAAAGGACAAATTGGCATCTATGTCTTGCATTAATAGCCTGCCGTTAGAATATTCGTTTCTTCTCGTTCTCGCTCACGCTTAGGCTCTAACTCTCAAATCAAACAAGATGGCTGATCATGTTCGCTCTGTTTCTCTCTTTCTCTTTCACCCTCTTTCACTGTCTTTCACTCTCTCTGTTGAGCTTTGCTCTTGTAACTGAGCTGACGTTGGGCGCCAGAAAGCTGACGTTGGGCGCGTGTGTAAGTGAGGCGATATTTTATCAAACCATTCAAATTATTAATTTGTGCGTTAAATAATTATTTGAATTATTAAGTGTTTATTTGTTCACAAAGCATATAAGCAAAACATGTTTAATTATTTCATATTATGGAGTGTTTAATATGCAGAGAGCGACGAAGACAGAGAGAGACCTTGAATTATGTGGTTGAGCGCGTTGCCAGCGTTGCCACCTGGCAGTAGCAGCCGCACTTGTTGTGATCGCTGAGTGGCAGCCCTGTGCGGAGTTGGCGCTGCCAACTTGACGCAATTAAGATAAGACGCGGCATAGGCTAAACAATTTCACGCTTAATTTAACTTAACGCCAACTAATAGTAGCATGAAAATCTGTGACATGCAACAAAAACAACAACATGTGGCTACATGAGGCATAGAGACACGAGTGCGAGCTTAAGGCTGGGAGATTGAGGTTATGTCTGGTTTTGGGCATTAGTTAAGCCACGCGCCTTTGATTTATTTATATAGTCAATGGATTTGTTGTTTGTGTTTGCTTTTGTGTTTGTGTGTGTGTGTGTGTGTTTTTGTATTGGTGTTTGTTGCTTTTTTGGCTCTTAGTTTATGACTAGCTTATGAGCCTGTTTTAAGGATTTATATGGAAATCTTGGCCAAAATCTCGCTGCTCTACGTGCAAGTAGCAGTAAATGCTACAACGACATACGACTTAGGACTCAGAGCTGCTTACGGGTTAAAAGGGGTTAACGGGCGATTTTCCGAGAAGAAAGACGGTAAGGTGGTTTGGCTGACTGAATAGGGGCTCAAACTGTTCTAGGGGTTCTAAGGGCTTTCAAGAGGCGCCTGCTTAAATATCCGGCTAAAGAAAAATTGCGTTTTGGGCATAACTAAAACGTAACGGAAGTGTGTCGAAAACAGCAAAAACAGAAATCCTGAATGCCCTGCCACGCCCTGCCATTTGTCTACATTTTCCGAACATTTTCCCACATTTTCCTGCTATTTCAATCATTTCATTGTTTTGCTTTTTCTTTTTCCAAAATAATTTTTGCAATTTTTAGAGCCCTAATGTGTGTGTAACATGCAGCAGGAGCCCATAAAATGTATAAAATTTTAATCGGAATGACAAAACCAAGTCAATAGAGAGTGTTGTCCGTTGGTCTGTCCATCTGTATGAACACCTAGATCTCTCATACTTGAAGACCTATAGTAATCATGGTTGGCATGGTCCGTATAGTTCTATTCGGGCAGTCGAGTGTGCTCCACTTAATGGACACCTTGTAATTGATAGTTCGATAGATAGAATGTTCTGCGAGATTACAATCGATTGATTTGATTATAGACTATTGATATCGATTATCGATTGCCAGTCATTAGTATCGATTATTGAAAATACCATATTGTACCATGAATTCCGAATATATAAAACACAGGTTCCTTTCCTATAGGGCACCGTCCCTACTGTTAGTTTTCTAAGCTTTACTACACACTCACCTGATTTCAAGTGTGTGTGTGTGAGTGTCTGTGTGTGTGAGTGTCTGTGTGTGTGAAGGTTATTCCAATGCGTAGGCGATTATCTATTTATTTGCTTGTTAGTTTTGAATTATGCTTAATCCTTTGGATGTTTTATGCTCTCACTGTCTTTCGCTGTCACTCTGTCTCAGTGTGTGTAACACATTTAGAACACCAACAACATCATCATCATCATCGTATTCATCATCATCATCATCAGCATCAACTACATGCAATGCCTGGCATTTGTTTGCATATCAAATGAACTTTAAAAAAATCCAAAAAAAAAAAAAAATATAGAGAAAACCACACACAGAAAAAAATAATTATTTTTTATATTTACTATAGACGTGGTATAGAATTCGAAACTTTCACGCACCGTGTTTGAATGTTTTATTTATATATTTTTTTAAAATATTTATTTATTAACACGCACACTAATTAAACAGTTATTTAATGCGTAGATGTTTGTAATTTAATTTCATCCATTTTTAAAACTTTTACTATTTTTTTTTTTAAATATTTTTTGTTGCTACAAATTATGCAGTTTATTAACGCCGGCACCAATAACAAAAAGTGGAGGAAAAAAAAAATCACGCGAAACTAGAATCGAGGAAAAAAAAAATAATGCAAATCCGAAACACGAAATACGAAATACGAAAACGTTGAAGAGATTTTCTCTATGTGCTCTATGTTGTATGCGTTGCGCGCTGCCAGCACGTGGCCATCGCATATCCTTGAAAACGAAAACCGTAATGAACTGTCGCTGGCCAAAGTGACGGTACACAGCACCCAAGCATCCAAATGAACAGCTCAAAGCGACTCCGACTCCGACTCACTCGAATTCACTCAAAGCGGCACAGCAGCTTGAGCGTCTTGTATTCTCTCAGTTTCTTTGTCTCTCTTTTGGCTGCAATCTGGCGGAGAACGGCTGCTGGTTCTCTCACTCAATTCAAGCTCCGTACACTGTGAGAGCACCCTCTTTCGTTCGTTCGACGGTGTTGGCTGCACACCACGATTTGCCTTGGAGAGGGGCACCGTCATTGCTTCTGCTCACCACAGTCTGTATGCGAGCTTTGAGCTTTGGGCGTTGAGGTTTCGCTCTCTTGGCAACCCTGTTCAGGGGAATTTGACAGAAGGTGGCTCAATTTGAGTGAATCTTGGTGCATCTAGTCACCCCTTGGGTTTAGCTCACAGTGTCGTAGTGGGTTTTGTCATAAAGCCACTGAACCAGATTTTAATAATAAAAAATATATAAAATCAAATAAAATACTACACAACACACAATTTATATATATCTAGATATATGTATATATATGTATATGAATACAATATATGTATATATATATATAATTTCATATAATTTGAGCAATGTCTAAGCGCACCAAGGAGGGGGATGTGCTTCACCGCAAGAAACAGGCGCGTCTACGTTTTAAGCGAGTTTTTCGAGTCGCCGTAGCGAATCAGGGTCTCGCCGAGCAGGAAGATAGCCATGGCTTTACGCTCAATGTGAAAAAGAATGTGGCCATGCTGGTGCGCAAGAAGCACAAAACGGGTATACTGACCATGGCTGTAAGTACCCTATATACCATATGAATCCAACATAGTCGAGGTACCATAGGTACCCCATATATGTATACTCTATCTACAAAATGTATTCTAGGTGTTCTATATACTTTATATACGCTAAATACTCTATGTATTCTATATACACCGTATAATCTCTATATCATATCTTTTATCCTACAATCTTAGCAAAAAGCTCTCTTGGCCTTGCATCACCCAAAACGCACTATAGAGGAACGAAAGCAACTTTGCATGATTGTCGCTAATCTGGGCTGCTTTGCACAAGTACCGCCTGTATGTATTGTAAATTGTAATGATTTAAATTGGATATCCTATAAAATGTGCACCTTCTCTATATCCTCATTCAGATTATACGGGCTCGTCTAGTGCCCTATCTGCACTTCATGTCAATCGGTGCAAATCGTGTGTTGGTGAAGGAGGGCGACGTGCCCTGGTGTATCTATTTTATAATTAGCGGCGAGCTTCAGATGTCTAGTAAAATATATAATAAGGTAAGTGTATACACATCATTATGAACTATATAGTTTAGAATGATTCAATATTTAACAATAAATATCTTCAGATCACGCGCAAATACGAATCGAAACCCGAGGCCTTTTGTGGACCCGGTGATTGGGTTGGAGAAGTCGAAATGCTTGAGGATCAAGTGCGAATGAATACATTTAGATCCACAAGTATACAATATGTTCTCTGAATTTTTCAATTTAATACTATACTATACTATATTTTTAATTTACAGCTAATTGTGAAATTCTAGTGCTGGATGAATGCAACTTCAATAAGATCTTAAAGCCGCAAGTGAAAAAGGTTTGGTTTGAGAAGAAACGTGCGATTGGCTCGCTGAGTTACTTTAAATATATGACTAGTCAGCAGGTACGTTACTCTATATATACATACATCCATAACACAATGTGTTACTTTCTATGTTGCAGATAATAACGGCTTGTAAATTTGGTATTATACGACAATACGATCCATTGGATACCATCTTTCCCGATGACAAGGATATGCAGTATGCACATTTTATTCTGAGCGGGGAGTGTATAATGCTCCAATGTTTACATGTGAAGGTAGTGCCATATAATCATTATGATCTCCATTATTCCTATTCATATTCTCACTCTCTCTCCCTCTCTGTCTGTGTGGTAGCCGAGTTTCGTAAAGGACCAACTAGAGCACGAACTGTTGGACGTGGTTGAGGAAGATTGGGATAGTGATGATGATGACGGTAAGCCGGAACCGTTCGATGTACGTGAATTTTTGCGCTCGACTTCATCACTCGATGAACTTGGGCATAACAAGAAAAAGTTGGTAGGTTGAATTACAATCTAATTGCTCTATATAATGTATTTTTAATGCTTTAATCTTGAGAACTATATGAGCTAGCCACACCAAATTTCGTATATGCATAGTTTAATATATATCCTATGCTCATACGTAGTCAGGTGTGCATTGGGTATTATCATTCTGTAATTACTATGTACCATATATTCCGATATGCAGAAACGCAAGGCGGAATTTGCGAAAATCGAAAAGAACTGCATATTGTTGCAAGAGAAATTGGCCGCAGAGGCGCTCGCGGCACGAGCTTCAATGCGTGCACCACACTTACACCACCACCAACGTACAACTTTGGTTCGAAAATCAAGTATCAAGCCCCTTATGCCCACTGGCAGTGAGCTAAAATCTATAGAAGACTCCTCGTACTGCATAAGCGGTGATGAAGAATACGAATGCACCGGCGTCAGTGATAATGATGAATCGGATGATATGGATTTATTGGGATATCAATTTAAAAATTACAGGTCCAACGCCAAAATGGAGGACGAAGCCAGGGTTAGCGAATCGCCCCAATCAAATATATCCGTATCGGAGGAGGAAATAATCGTTGAGTCGGATAGTTTATCTAGGACTAGTGCCAGATTGAGTTCAAAGACCTTTACCAGTAAGGCAAAGGTAAGTGTATATGTATATATAAATATTTGCTTATACTTATATATAATATCTATTCGCGATTAGTCGTTGAATGAGCTTTTAAATGTACTATCCCTCTCTCTCTCTCTATCTCTCTCACTCAATGAGATTTAACAGTCTCCTGTAAATGTAGTTTTTCTGAGTGCTTTAACAGACTTCTGTTAAATGGTAGATCGCAGACTTTAACAGCTTTCTGTTATGTCTCCCTCTATATGAGCTTCGACAGACTCTTCTTGAATGTAGTCTCCCTCTCTATCTCTCAATGAGATTTAACAGTCTCCTTTAAATGAATTTTTCTCTGTGTTTTAACAGACTTCTGTTAAATGGTAGATCTCAGACTTTAACAGCTTTCTGTTATGTAGCTTATAAACGATCGCACGAAATCTGTTTATAACATTTGGAGTACATAAGGTAATTATAGTTGTATTATGTGTATGTTAAACGACTGTTAATGTAAAAATGTAAGCTTTCAATAACATTAGAGGTAAATGTAATGATAACACTCCCTCAGCCTGATTATGACACGCGTTTCATCGAGGTGGGCTCCATGGGCTTTGGGGGGCTGTGTGGCATTGGTGAGACATGTGAGCATCGCGTGATTATGGCACACACCACAGTGCAGTGTCTGCTGATGCCTGTCTATTGGTTGATGGAGGAGGAACAAAATCCGGGGCATATGTGGCAGCGTTTGCGTTTCTATTTGGATCGGTGCATACCTTCGCGCCAGACGTTGTTTCAGAATTTCATAAATACTCGGAAATGGGCTCAGTTCAGGGAGAGTTGCGTGGATCAGTTTAAGAATTCATTGATCAATCCGACCAAGATCGAAGATATACCCATCTATTTGCGCATTGTGGAACCGATTGCCTCGGATTAGCTGACATTCAGCTGCAAGTTTGGACATACAAAATTCATATTTGATATTTCCATATGCTTTGCATATTAATAAATTTGGCAATATTTAATGTACCACAACGGTCTTTTTATTTCTAACAATTACCTTCGTTAAGTATAGACAACAGATGTGTTTCGTTGTGTTTTAGTCACGCCATGCACCATGCAAATCAAGGTACATTTAGCGGAAGCAATAACCATTATAAGCGAGGCAATTTTTATAGCATAAGCCATGACAAGCACCAAGAGCGTAATATTTACTTTTCTTGTTTAGACCCTGTGTTTAAA
>JBANCZ010001397.1:0-22014 GCA_037040025.1 Sphaerogastrella javana | reverse complement strand
TGTTTCAACAATAGCTAATGAAACTGAGTTAAACCGATACGAGCTTATTGTAAAATCTGAGCCAGATGCTGAATGTGAATCTTCAAGAAACGAAACACGTTTCCAATCGGAAACTGTACCACAGTTTCAGCTAAAGTCGGAGATAGATGCTGAACCAACAGTTGTGGAGGAATATAATGACTATACAGATGCCGTCAAAACCACTCCAGCTAGAGAAGACGAAAGAGACTCGGTGATAACAGAAACGTGTTTAAGTAATATAAAGTGTAAAGGTTCAGTTAAGAATCTGGTGACTACGTCCGGTAGAAAGCTTTACGACATGGAGCGGCTGCGTGCATTTGGTGACGTTCCCTTTATCATTAAACGAATGGAACCGCAAGATTTGTCCATTACGTATAGCAAAGCCGTATGCAAAGTTGAGGAGATCTTGGAACGCTTAAGGCGCAATCACGTGCCAAGTGATATTGGAATTGCATTTCGTATAGGCAATCACACACCGTCATCATGTATTTTGATGTTAGCGTGAGTAGAATAAATTGAATCAATTGTAACAAGGGAATAATTGCATTCCATTCACAGTATACTGAATCACAGATGCCATTTCTATAGCAACGACAAGATGATGTTATCACAGGCCCTACACGACCAAATGTTGCGTGCTGGCATTGATTATCTCATTGTCAATGGCTATATGCCTGTGGGTGCATTCTATTTTGCCTGTCTCGATACATTCTTAATCTACAACGAGGAGTTCAAACTGTTCAAGCTGAAACACTCCGCCAAAGATTCACCAGGAGATGCACAAGCAGCGTTGCCATCGAATATGTGCTATACCATAACAACCACTGGAACTACAGGAAAACCCAAACTTGTTCACGTACCTTACGAATGCATAGAGCCAAATATTGTGGCGCTCAGGTGAGTTTACCGCTCGATTCTGTACACTTGGAGAGCCTACACTAAAACCTATAGAATATATAAAATTTGTTTAATTCCTTAGACGAATTAATTGCTACTTCCTTATTTTGTAGATAAAGATAACATCGAGTGTTTCTTTTTGATAGTCAAAAGCTGAACATTTCTATGGCTGATATAATCTACCTGGGAACACCCTGCACCTTCGATCCGTCGGTTGTGGAATTCTTTCTGGCTCTGCAAAATGGTGCCGCGGTGCTCATCAGTCACCATACAATGCGAGAATCACCAACGCGTGTATTAAGTGCTCTCTTTCCGGCGAACGTCACCACGCAGGGCATCACTGTACTGCAGATGACACCCTCCCTATTTCGTCAATTCGGAGCGACGGCAATAAGGGACAGAATACTCAACAGTTCAAGCAGTCTGAGGTGCGTAGACGTTTCAGGATTACGAAATGCATTTCTTGTATTTTGCTTTTTCCTTTTTTGTAATAGAGTTTTACTACTGGGTGGTGAACCGTTTCCATCCAACGCTGAGCTTGCCACTTGGATGGACCCACAAGTGCTGCAACATAAGTATATCTGCAACATCTATGGTATTACAGAGATTTCATGCTGGAGCACGATGCACAGGATACAATCAATGCATGAGCAAGTGCCGCTGGGGGACCCTATAGACGACGACACCGTGCTGGTCATACGTAATCAGGACGGGCAGAAACATGGCTGCGGTGAGCTCTGGCTAGGCAGTGCCCAGCGTCGTTGTTATATACCAGAGATTGACACAGTAGCTAGCTCAGATGCTACGATTTTATATCGTAGTACAGGCGACTTGGTGCGTCGTCTGGTCGATGACAGCATCATTTATGAAGAGCGCGCCAATGATGTGGTCAAACGTGCAGGAAATCGAATTTGTCTAGGTGATGTATATAATTCAGGCAATAAATATAAAAGCTAATCGTACTCCTTATGTAGGTCTTATTACACGCAAGATTGAGAAGTGCTTACATAGTAGTGAGCTGGCGACCTGCCTCTGGCAGGAAGATCTGCAGAAGCTGATCTGCTGCATACGCTGTCTGGAGCCAAAGACGAAGGTACAACAACGCACACAGACCTTCGATATATTGTCTAAGCTGTCCGCCGCTGAGCAACCCGACAGATTTGTCTACTTACAGTGCTTTCCATGCGATGCACACGGCAAACTTGACAAACAATTCCTTCTCAAGGAGTGTACGGCATTGGCCCAACCAGCACAAGATATAATGAAAAGTTTTCTGCACGATCGACTAGAGTGCGTCGATACTATGATGAATGAGCGATTGTTAAAGAAAAAAAAGGTAGAGTCAATCACACCGATCGGATACGATCTGAGTTTTCGTCAAGCAGGTGGCAGCTCTTTTCATGCCATTACGTTATGCCGCGAGATTGGCCTGCAGATGTGCATTGATGACGAACAACGGCACCTGTTCGAAATGCTGCTGGATGAAAATGTGCCGCTTCGTACAGTGCTAAATTTCCTGGACACTGCCAAACTAGTTACTCTGCACACCAAACTCAAACCAGTAGAGCCAACTGCCAGTGGAAGTTCAAGTGAACCCACAGCTGGATGCAGTGGCCTAGTCATAACACGTCAGCCATCACAGGCACCAACTATTAATTTTCATTTCCATTGGAAAGTCAATTTTACGAAGTGCGTGGACTCGCCCGTAGCTCAATATGCCGGCCGCTATGTGGCCGTTGGCTCGCATTCAAAGCTATTGCGCACACTTGATGCACGAACAGGCCAAGAGCTGAGCACCATTAGACTAGGCGATCGGATTGAATGCAAAGTAACATTCCTAAGCGAAGAACTGGCCGTCGTCGGCTGCTATGATGGCTGTCTTTACGGCTTTAACCCCATGAGCGGCGACATACTGTGGAATGTCGATATTGGTGGCATGATCAAGGCGCAACCCTTTTTGTCAGCCGATGGCGAACGAATTGTTGTCTGCAGCTATGCTGATGACTATAATGTCATCTGTTTATCAACGGAAAAGCAGCAAGTGCTCTGGTGCATGCGCATCGGTGAGAAAGCTATCTTCGCCACGCCCCTGCAGATACCTAGACAACAGACAATCATTATATGCACCCTAGACGGTGGCTATACATGTGTCTCACTATTGGATGGGTTTGTGCAGTGGGCCCAGAAATGTAAGCAACCCATTTTCGCCTCACCTGCGCTGCTCGATTCGCAGACATTCGTATGTGCCGAGGTAGATGGACAAGTACATGCCTGCAGCACGAATAATGGCAAAATAGTGGGTAGAAAAAAGGATAGCAGTGAGAAAGAACGTGACTATTAATTACAGAATGTCTCATCTTTTCAGTTAGCCTCATTTGCGGCCAATGGCAATATATTTTCTTCGATGGTTGTAAAGTCTCCGCCTACGCACATGGGTCACACCTTTGTGCTTTTTGGCTGCATTGATCAACATGTTTATTGCCTCCGTTGCAAAATAGCTGGTGGAGGATCAAATGTATCCTTCGAGCTGCACTGGAAGCTTGATCTGGGTGGTTCGATCTATGCTACGCCCGTGCTTTTGACTATTGAACCCAGCGGACATATGGTGCTTGCCTGCACCACCGATGGTCGAGTAGTGCTGGCTAATCTGAGCAGTGGACAGGTTCAGTGCAGAAACAAACTGTCCGGAGAAATTTTCTCTACGCCTTGCTACATTGGGAGCCTTAGACGTATTTATGTGGGCTGTCGTGATAATCATTTGTATTGCCTGAGTATCTAATGACATTTTTAGAATAACGTTTAGTGATACCATAGATAAAATGTAGATCAGTTCGGTGTAGGAAATACATATATGAATTACTAAACTTCAATATAATTATTGTCGTGAATTAAATCTTAAGCATTACATTTACTACAGCGAGACGGGATTCGTGAGTCTTTTTTCTTCCTGTTCTTTGATAGTATTAATAGCTTGCCGCATACGATGGGTGAGCCGTGGTGTTCTATATAACGATATAATGGATTTCATGGCACGTCGTGCTTTCTGTTTATCCAGTCTTTTCTGTATTTGTAGGGATTTTCTTTCAGCGTACATTTTTTGCTGTCTTTGATTACGTATTTCCTCAAGCTTAAGTTGCATTGGTGTCTTTTCCATGTTAGCAAAATACTGAACCCATTTGTCGCGTACCGCTGCAAGAAATTCCTTACTATAGTCGGTTGCTACACGAGTAGCTGATCCTCCTGCAAGACCCAAATCTGGAGTCAAGTCTTTCTTACGGGCGTGTAACATTTCTTCAAGCTTTTCTTGACGTCTATGGCGTTGAATAAGATCGGCTATTTGTTTGCAATTGTTATTAATAATGGCTATAACATCTTCCATGCTATCATACCTCTCATTCTGAGACATCATTAACACGTTATAATGATGCGTATCGCTTTCATATTGTTTAAACAAATCGTATTCGGATTGACTTTCTGGCATTTTCCGATTTATTATCATATCAAAGAGCTTTTTGGCGTTTATGACCAAATTATTGTGTGTAAATTTATTCATTTCCGTATTATAAAATTGCCTATGCATGTTTAATAGTATGTCATCTGAACTTGAAATATTTTTGATTTTTTTCATGTCTGTCACAGCAGTGGTACTGCGTTTCTTAGTTCCATACTTCTCGATGCTTGCATGCAATAATTTCTGCATCTTCAACAGATAAATATCAACTAGATCATCTATTTTAAAATTCGGTCTCGACAGGAATTGCTGGTATTCATTTAGAACCTCGTCCCACACTGTTTCTACTTGATGCTTAGTGCTTTCAATGTCTTCAGAACTCGATGTCAAATCTCGCAATTTCGAGTTTTCCGTTAAATGAGGCGATAGCGCAAATAAATTTTCAATTATAGATTTCGCCATGTTATACATAGATTCATTCTTTTGAGCTTTTGACCATGGAAGCTTTTCAAGATATCTATGCGATGTTCGAAATTTGTTATTGTTTTTAGTATACATTTTGCTGTAGTCCTGAACTTCAGACTCCCTTGTTCGTGTTGACTCCCTTGTACGTGTAGACTCCCTTGTACGTGTTGAGGCCCTACCTGACGTTCCACCAACAGCTCTTGTCCGACCTGACCCAGATAAGCCATTGTCAGCTTGAGAAGAATCTTCCGCGATATTCTTCAAGGTATTGCATACATTAAAGTAATAGATAATTACAATAAGTTCACTTACCTCTGTTAACGTGCTATCGTTTTTAAGCTCTAGACTATCTGACTGCCTCCCAACATGTTTCTCCATCAAATTAAAATGCTTAATTCCCTTAAACTTCAGTTCATCTGCAGTAGTTCTATTAGAAGCACTATTATATTTATTTAATAGAGTTCGCAGCATTTTGATTGCAATCTCTACAACGGTCGTATTTTTGGACAAAAGAGCCTCCAAGCTATGTTTGTCTTCCTCCACCTGATAAATCCGGTAAAATTTTAGAACGTAGCTTAGACTGCTCAAATATCTATACCAAATGCAATCCTCCGAGTTCGGCTGTGGTGTTGTACTAAAATTGCCTAAATTAATTGCAGATTCTTGCAAGCATTTTGTACAACATCGTAACAACTCTTTGCAAGTTTGTAAAGAACGTAGTACCCGATTTCCCATGACTCTTATGGGTTGAACTTGTGCTTTGAGCAAAAGCTCAGATACGGTTTCCAATAGTACTTTATGAACATATGCACAACTTTGACAGAATTTTGGTAATTGATCGCTCGCCATTCTGAAATACTATAAATTGTGTCATTCAGAAGTAACAAAATTTGTAGACAATAAATTTACGCTCTGGTATGGGAAATTTGGAACATTAATTACATATAAATTGATATATAATATGCATATTACTAGTTTGTGATTAATTCAAGCCTACTAATACATATGAACATTTCAATTTGAATATCCCTGCCGACGAACATAAGTTAAAGCCAAATAGAACTAAAATATTGAACAATAGTATTTTCGGACAGGATGCATAATAGTATTTACGACCCTAAGATTCACTGTAGATCGTATCCGATGAGCCAGTGTATCTGCTTGATTCAAGTGTAAGTTTGCTTGCGCTTCCGTTGCAAATGCACCCTTCAGATAAGGTATCAAGGTGTTTTTGGATTGTCTTATGCTTCAGATACTGGTTCAATGTTGCCCTACTGACGAAGAGAAGGACAGACAGACACAGAACTGACCTAAAAACAGGGTCTATAAAGAGAAGCCAGCAAATATTCTTGCAACTGGGCAGACATTCCAAAAATATTATTATTACGAGTAGTAATTAACATTATATTTATTTAGAAGCAGTTTGAGCTGCTGCTTTTAGAACTTTTGCCGCTCTGGCTTTATTTTGTCGCATCTGCTCCAGATCTCGTTCACGTTGGGGTATTACTTCCTTGGTATTAGGTATGCGTGCGCATTTGGCATCCATTGATGTGGAAGGTTTTTCCGGATTAACGGCGTTATTTGTGTCTGTTGCTTTGCGCTTAACTCGCTTCGAATGGGCAGCAAGCGAACTGACAGCATTAGAAGCAGATGTTTCCTTTAGAGAAGCCTCGGAAACTTCTGTAGTATTGGATGACTCCTTTGTGCGTGTCCTACGTGTTGTTCTTTTAGGCCTCTCTGGCGTTTCTTCTGAAAGTTTACCCGACATTTTATCAATCGCCTTTTGCACTCGTTTGCTGACACTTGGTTGCTGCGGCCGTAAGGCACTCTTGGCCGTAAAATAATTTAGTATGGAACCTTGGATTTTTTTCTCATTTAATTTTTTAATGACCGGCGTGAGGATGTCATCCGTCTTCGAAATGGTCCAGCCAAAGGATTTACGCGCAAATTCACGTATAGACTCGACATCCGGTGAACCCCAGCTGAATGCATCACGATTATCATCGACTTTTGGTTTCAGATAGGCATCAACAACAGATAAACTAGGAAATCCCTCATGCAGCTCAATATTCTTAAGTTTTTTTAACAGCGAAAGCCTTGCAGAGCTGCCTATGGGTAAATTGGAACTTTTATGCGCTTGCCACCAGTCACGAAATCGGATTAAAGTTGCTAACACGGCTGAGGGAGTGGAGCAGGTGGTAGTCGTATTATCTAGTTGACTTGAGGCTGAAAATGAGGCGAGTATTTCTAGGGCAGTAACAGCGCCAATGCCATGAATACCTGCAGCAGATTATTACATAAGTACAACGAATATGTTGTTAGAAAAATTGTACGTACCCATGGTGTAATCACTGCCCACAAGGCAAGCCAATTGTATCAGTTTGTCACGATTGCAGTTGAAGGTTGCTTCAATTTGTTCGGCTCGATACTCCTGCACGTGCTTGTTTTGTGCAAAAAAGTTCTTATAGACTGTACGTCCACCAAATAGCCAGATATCACTATCATCGGTTATGGTGCCATTGGTAAGTTGCACAGAGTTCAGAAAAGCGCACTGCGCCTCTGCTTCCATTGGAGCCACAATATATGGAATGCCAAAGAGACGCAGCAGCTCCTGGCAATCGTTGCTCATGCGTTGGCTTATCGACATGCCCATGCGATCCTGCCGATTACGCTCGGCCTCCAAATCACGACGCTCCTGAGCCAAACTGCTAGCCATGGTCTGTAGCTCATCGGTTGTGTTTTGAGTTCGCAACGCTGCTGCTGCTTGTTCAATGATTTCCTGCAATAATTTCGTAAATATATATATAAATTACGTTCATATAGAGCACACGTATATAGATTTATTTACTCTAGTATCAACTGCTATGTCTTCTTCCTCTCCTTTAGCCTCAAAGAGCGACTTGGCTGCTTTTCTCTTAATGGGTGAAGCGCCTTCATCACTAAGTTCACCTCCGGCTCGTTTACGTCCAGATTTTGGAGTTCGCTTTGTATAAAATGGCTGTACTACCCTAGGCGTTGTGGGGGGTGTGACCTGTGTTTCGTTTGGTTTATCTGGTGTTCGTTTAATTTTATAACTGGTTTCAAAGTAATCTGTGATTGGTTTACATTTACTGGGGGTTTTATTTGGCGAAGTGCGACTTTTCTCAGTTTCCTTGTCACAATCGCTATCACAAAGCTCTATAATATCATTAGTTACAGTAGATATTTTGCGGGTCTCATCGTCAGAAGATAGTTCTACAACTGAGCTTAATTTGATAGATTCTAAATCTAAGTTTGTGACTTCATCTGTCTGTTTTTTAAGTTCATCAAGAATGACATTCAAGGCAACTGGCGATTTTTGGCCTTCTTTTTTTCCGATCGCATCCAACGTAATATTTTTAACATCTGCAGTTTGTTGCTTTAAATCATCTAGTATGGAACTAAGAGTGGACTTTGTGGATTTAACATCACAAATGTCCGGTTCCTTTTTGATTTCAGCTGATTCCTTAACCGATTCAATTGGTTTCTCCATGTTCGAATCAAATTCTTGAGCTGCTTCACTATCATTTTTAAGTAGTTCGATACTTTTGATATTCAAAGTTTCTTTTGCTGCGCTGCATCTATCAGATTCTACAGAGCTCTTTATATTAGCAACTGTTGTATCTTTACTGAACTTCTTTTCTTCTTTCTCACTTTCAAATATGTCCGCAAAGAGATCGTCATCCGCATTTAAGTGTTCTTTAATATCAAAGCAGATTTGTAGTTTATTCAGATTTGGTTTTTGATCTTCATCAATTTTATCAACCTCTTCAAAATCAGAATCTGTGTCGCTGTCTATAGTTTGTATATTCTCCGATGATTTCAATTCCTCGGCATGACTCCTTTTACTTTCTTCAATAGCTAAAGAAAGCTGCCTGGCTTCTTCCATGGAATCGATCGCAGAGTTTACCTTATACATGGACTCCAGACTCTGTGTATCATTTAACTGTGTTCTTTCCATGATATTGTCGACTTCTTCATCGTTCATACCACCATATTCAATCATATAGGTACGTGCTGGACCTTTGGCAGCATGTCGCAATTGTTTACTTTGTTCGCGATTCAATCGCAGCTCCTGATCTGAATCATACTCATAATCCTTTTCCTCATACACCATGCCTGATTGCTCTAGTGACATTGCTAATGCCATAGCTAAATCGGAATCATATTCTCCGCCCAATTCTTGATCGCATTCACTTTTCGACATGATTTTCGTTGAGGTGCTTGGCTTTTCATCAGTTGGAGCATCGGTCACCTCTTCCTTGATAGGTTCACATTTGATTTGCATCTTTTTTTCGTCATCTTCCCGAGCTTTCTTTTTCAAGTCGCGCACCAGCAAAAATCGGGTGTGTTCATCAGAGCTAATCTGTCGAGTGCTCTCTTCAATGGCTGTGGGTGTCACGATGCCCTCTTCGTTGAAGAACTCCGACAGTTCAGCATAGGTAAGTGTATGTCCGCCCATTTCTTGCTCGGCTTTCTCCAGACTCTCCTGCACAGCGCGTCGCTTAAGTAAGCGCTTCATTTGAAACGAGCAGAAATCGTCACTGCGTGCCGGCAGCTCATGCAGGCGACCCCAAGAGGATTGCTTTCGTGTCTCCTTGATATCGGTGAGTATCTCATGACGAACGTCAGCCGGTAAGTTCTTAAAATGTTCGCTTCGCACATCGATGGCTTGCAAGCTGGCGTTGTATGAATGTCGTGCGGTTGTTTCATCAAATGATGAGTCCGATGTGGCGCTTGTGCTACCATAATCTTTATCTATATCATCCAGTTCACTGTCTGCTTCATTGAGCTGAGCAGTTGTCGAAGCCGGCAGTTCAGGTAATTTGAATAGATCGTCTTCATCATTTTTACTAGATTTACCAGCCGTCGGCCGTTTAGTGGGTGATCTCAGCAGAAGCTCCGCATTAGTGCCCAGCGCCTGTTGCACCACCTTCTCCTTGGCCAGTGACTTCAGTAGAAGTGCTTGAATCCGATCAGCTTCATTGCTCAATTTGCTGCGCTGTTGCTGCCGGCGCGCCTGTGGTATATACATTTTAATAAGTCAATAGATCTTTATATAGAATAATAAACTATGAAACTGAAAACAGACTATTGTATCTCGCTTCAGCTGTGGAACACAACCATCAAATATAAACACAGGTCGGACTCGGTAGTACAACAATTTGCATAGACGATGGAAGAGACCCAAAAGGTGTGCATTGCTTAAAGCTGAACCTTTGCTGTCCTGGAACCCTTTGACAACCTGATGCAGCCATATAGAAATATCTAAACAAAAACCAATCGTATAACAATATTTTAGTTGTTTCAATTTCACAACTACAAGTAATAAAGAAGCGCTGCTTACCCACGGCAAGAATTTTTCCTTCTAGCGTTTCCACAGGCACCGGCTTTCCGCATGGTTCTATAAGTTTCCATAAGCCCGTTACACCCATTTGATTATGATAAAAGTTACAATTATGTTATTTTAAAACGAATCGCATGCAGTTCTCCACTGGAGGCTCGGCTGCATGAAGTCTCTTCTAGTGTCGGACAATGAAACAAATTTTTAAACACAGTCCAGTGTTGTTAAACGAAACTTGAAACGATATCTACGTAGTACTCTTTGAATAGATTTACTATTCAATAGTCGATTGTCGAAACATAGAATATATTTGATTTAATAATCATTTAATTTAATACTCTATCTTTTCATTGTAATTAATTCTCATTGTTGTCATTTTTATTGCCTGCACTAAAAGGTGGGCAAATTATAACATTTCTTATCTAATTATTATAGGCTTAAACTTAAGATTTACTTATAAAAAAAGACAAATGAGGTTATCATGTAGCATCTTTTGTTTTACGGAGATCATGAACTTTTCTCTTCAGCAGCAGTCGTTGCAGCACTGCTACTAGGAACAGCATCCGCTCCGCTCGAGTCCATCTTGTTGTTGGCTTTCGTCTCCTTTTTATCCTTGACAACCTTCCGATACGCCTCCAGATCTTCGGTTAAAGATGGTACAAAATTTTCAAAATCAAGTTCGTTGAGTGTGTGAAGGATATCCTTGGCCGTTATTGTCTTGCGATTTTGTTTGTGTGCCAAAGCCGTCGAGGACGACGTCACAAATATTGCGAAAACTGAAGCCGCCTTTGCGATGGCGACACGTGCCTCCTTTTTCACGTTCGCTCCCTCAGGCAGCGCGTCTTTTATTAGACGCGCAATGACCGCATTGGGCAAGTTAAGGTCCTCGATCCGTTCAACCATTCTGTCCACTTAAAACCAACAAAAAATTATAGAACTTCAGAGCGTCTGTTCTTAGCGCAGTTGAGTTCTCTTCTGTTTGCTTCCCGCGTTAACTACAGATGTTTTGAACAGTGTTGAACAACGCGTTGCGCGTGGTTTTTAGAGAAGTGTTAGTAGCGTTTAGGGGTGTCCGCTTAATAAAATGCTACGGTATCGATAGCAATTCTTGGAAAATTATCGATGTATCGTTTGAGTATCAACAATGCTGGAAATAGCATAAACATTTTGCGCGTTTTATTATCAACTTGTATCCGAGATTGATAATTCATTATTTAGTTACCAAACTACGGCTTAGATGTGCAAAACACTGTTACAAAGTATTCTGAGACCTTTTCGTTTGAAAACCAGGTGATACAACATCTGTGGGCGATTAACGCATAACAATAACAGCGTTCAGTATCACATGGATCATTTGACGGCGTCGCCGTCGCCGTCGTCGTCAAACACATCTAAAACAATAACAAAAACAACGCCAAAGAAACGTAAGCACAGCGAGTACCATGATCCAGATTACGATTATGGCTACAAGGACTCGGTTGGCCCCAAAGAGAAACACATTAAGCTGGAACAAGAAACGGATGAAGAGACCCCCAACCAGGAGCAGAACGCCACATCCATCAGAAGAGCTAAGAGCGAAGCGCAATCGCAACGCATTGAATCAATTGTGCGGGCTGAATTTCAAAGAGAATTGACCGTGAAAGAGCATCAGCTGAGTGAAATTGATGCACGCCTTGCGCAGGCACGACAATTACTGGATAAATTGCGCTATCATGTTGTCAGCGAATACTATAAGAAGCAACAGGTGCCATTGACTGCAGCGGACGTGGCTAAGGTGCGCCGTAATGACACTTTGTTTGGCGACGGTGCTGAAAGTGCTGGCGTTCAGCTGCCTTTGCATCCAGCTATTAAGAGGATAGTAGGTAAACGTCCAGCGCCGATGCCTTTGCATCTGCCGGAGCGTACAGCCGCTACATTGGCCAAACAGACAATACGGCTGCGAAATCCAGCACATAGGCGCGCGGAGCGCCGACGTCAGCAGAAAATTCGAGAGCAAGGAATCGTCATAGCTCATACAAATGACCAGCCAAAGCAAATGGATGAAACAAGATTAAGGGATAATGAGCAACCTAGCACCAGCAAGCAAGCGGCAGCAGCGGCTGCGGCTGCGGCGGCGGTGGCTGCTAACAAACGCCAACTTGAAGTAGAAGTAGAAGCGTCTGTGCCCGCACTTAATGCTTCGCGCTTAAATAACAAGAACAAGTTTCTCTTTGTGGTTGGTAACACGTCCAAGTACGTGGGAGCTGGAGCCAATAGTAAAGCTTCTGAAACGGGGCAAGCTTTGGCCTACAAGTGGCTGGTTTATGTGCAGGGTTTGAATCTGCCACAGCCACCAGAGTCGTATCTAAAGAAGGTGAGTGGTGCGGTTAAATTCGCTAGCCCCTTATGTTCATAATCTGTATTTCGTTATTAGGTACGTTTCCAACTGCATCACTCCTATCGACCCAACGACATTGTGGACGTGCATACGCCGCCTTTTCAGTTGGCACGACGCGGCTGGGGGGAATTTCCGATGCGGATACAACTCTATTTTCAAGATCATTTGCAGCAAAGGCCAGTGCAGCTCATGCACAATATTGTGCTGGACAAGACCATGTGTGGACTGCATACTATGGGCAGTGAGACTACAGTCGAGGTATGGCTAGGTGTCGAACCAGCGCCTACAAAGTTAACAATGCCCACACCTGTGCAAAAGGATCTGCTTACCACACCTACAGATGGTTCTAAGCCCCGCACAATATCAATCACACAAAACAAAGAGGAACTGGACGACAATTTATTTGCCTGCATAAACAAGATTGAGCTGAGCGATGACATAGAACAAATTGAACCCACGTTGCGCGTCTCAGAGCCACTAAAGCTGAGCAGCCCTAAAAAGATGGCACCCACCGTCACAGTTCCTTCCAGCAAAGCGCTACGGCCTTGTTTGGACACACCTCCTGCATACGGGGTTCCCAATGGGATTAGCAGCAGTAGCAGCACAAGGCAGCAAAATGGACATAGACAAGTCAAACCGCCAGCTAAGAATGTAATTTTTCACAAATCTGGAAAAATCTATATTATAGATCCAATGCAGTCCAAACTTAAGCAAGCCACCAAGCAGCAGTCACTATTAAAGCCACAGCTCAGTTTACTGAAACAGCCCAAGCAACATTTGCCCAAGCGATGGCATTTACTGCAGTGCATCCAGCATGATCATGGCTATGCTAATATGAGCAGCAGCCAGGAACTGCCGCCCACGCCGATATTACCACAGAGCCAACGTATCAGCCTTGAGCAGCTCTTCAATGACATTCAGTTCCAAAGCATGCGCAGCGGCCTAGAGTTCCTACTGCGACGATTACCTCTTGCAGGTGGTTCAGTGGACAGTGAGCATATCTTCGGCACACACACACTAAAGGCATTCCAGGCACAGCCAGCACTGCGACAACGTTTCTATGAGTATATGCGAGGTCGCACACTGGCGCGTTACATGCGGAAACACCTGCGACTGCAGGAACTACATGCCATCGGCAAGGAACACTTTTGGAGTGTACGTGAGATTGTGGCCTTTGCACGACTGCACGGTTATACGCCCCCACTCAAGATGCTTTGTGTTAACCGAGAGAAGGCGCTGGCATCTACATCAGTACCTTTATCAGAGCGTGTGCAAAAGCAGCTGAAGGAAGAACCGCAACCACAGCTCCTAGCGTATAGCAGTTTAAGCATTTGCAGCCATTTAGATAGGTGGTTGAAGGTGCAAGAGAATCGTTTTCAGTTACATCAACAACAGCTGGACGATCAGCATGTACTCGATGTAACTGGTGTTCATATATCGCAAGACACCCAAACACAAAAAACACGACAGAAATCTCGTGCACAGTCTACACACAGTCTTCCCATAGCCAATAACCATCAATTGTTATATATACCGCCGCCTGCTGAACTAGAGGACGCCGCACATCTGGTGCGTGACATGTGCAAGGATGTGGGAATTGCCCTCCATGCTGAGCAATGTGTTCCGGGAGTTTCGCAATCTCTGACAGTGACGCTATTGGCTCATCTGCTTCGTCTCTTTATTGAGAAGCTGGTGCGCCGTGCAGTCGCCGCCAAGCTACACCAGGAGCAGCAACAGCAACTGTCGCACTCTACGGATTCGTTACCTCCAGCAGCCTCCAACATGGAGGTCTTGTTGCAGCCCTGCGACATAGGACGTGCGATTGCCAGGAGCAGCGAGCTGGACTTTTTGGGCAATTCTAATCTTGGCGTGCCAAACAGGGACATGGACCCTACCTAGTCCTAGTCCTAGTCACATTGAAGCCATTGTGCATTGAATTTATTTATCTAGTTGCAAATTCTCTGGGATATTACCTACTTACCTAATTAGTAGCTAATTTACAGCTGTTAATCATAATTGTATATATATATTTAATTATAAATGTTGTAATTATTAAATTATATATTTTGTACTAACCTTAGAAGCGATTAACTTCGATTTATGTACATAGAGTAAGAAGTCGTTGTTTTAGGTAAATATACATTTATTTCATTAAATGATTTCTTTTCCTTTTCAACAGTGTAAATATTCAGCTAACGTTGATTTTGTTAAACACACTCATCATACGTACACTAAGTTATTGCGTTTTCTGTTTGTTTATAATCATTGTTATATCAGTGTATTGCAACGATCAACATACAATAAGATAAGGTAAATAGTTGAAAACGATAAATGGATTCATTTCAAATTGCAAAAATATGTTCGCTTCTCAGAACGGATGAAACAGGTTTTTGTCTGTTTGTTGATAATAATACTTGAAACTAAATGATTTATGTAAATTGTTTTATTACGCTTACATATGTAATGGTATATTTAGTATACATATATATCTATATATATATATATATATTTTCCTCATGAGTGTAGAATCACAGCCTTTACTTTTGAACAATGAAGTTCGGTTCTCTGTTTGTCGATCATTAAAAGTAATTTGCTTTTTTTAGGGTGATATATGGTATATATGTATATAGAGTCGCTTAAGTAATACATCTAGACAGCACGCAAATCTTTGCAAATTGCTGTTATCTTATTTAGTGGTTGATTAATTTAATTTTTGTAATTAATTGCGTGTTTAGTTTACGAATATGAAACTAGTTTAGGTGGCTAGCTAACAAACATACGTATGTGTGTTTAAAGGTATAATATTAGAGTCTACTTAAACATAAATAAATAAACATAAATTATGACATATAGCATAGCAATATATGTGTACAATAATTAACTTGCAATTGTTCCTCAATGTTATTTCGTTTTTTTTCTTGTTTTTGTATTAAGGCATTCAAACTAAATTAGATTAAACTTATAATTACAATTATTTAATGCATCAATTCTGCGCCAACAAACATCATTTCAAGTACTTCGTGTTTTCAATTTTCTACTTGTTTTCTTTTTTTTAGTTTCCCTCTTGTTGTTGTTGTAGTTCTAGTTTTAGTAAATCTAGGCTAGGTGAATTTCAGAAACTAGAGAGTGTTGCAGCAGTTAACTAAACATAAGAACTAAACTAAATTTAAACATTAATCGGTGTCGAAAGGCCACATATTTAAATAGAAAGCACATGTGTTAGCAACAAATTTTTGTTGTAGTTCTTCATTTGTAGAGTCGATTCGAACGGCCATTTGGCTGTGGATCAGGTAATGGTTGTTATAATCTGATTCTTAGACCCATAATCGGCGATTCTGGAATGAAACATATTAATGTTTTGTTTGGTCTCAATTAGAAATGCTCGAAACTGCAGTTTGAAACAATGGATGCAATGTATAAATAAAAGGACACAAAATCATAAGTTAATCGTAAATCTAAAATCATAAATTATCCAAACTTGATAGACAAATATGCAAAGCATGCATAACGTAAACTATAATTCTGGAAAGTATAGATAATCGTGCTATTGTACTATTACTACAACATGTATATACATTTGTATACGATACTTCTGTACATCGTATGAAGATATATTTTGTGCCTTTTACCTATAAATTGACGAGGCGGACGTCGAGCGCGACCATGTTACTAACAAACCCTCACCTCTGCTGCGCTCACGTTTGCTGTGCAGTATAACCTTGGTACTGTCATCGGGGCACATTGAGGTGCGCAGCGTGGTCAGTAACAGGCTGTGGGGGGAAAAAAAACGATGAAATAACATTAATCATATCAGTCGAATAGGGCATTCCATTTCAATCGCCTACCGTGGCAGCACAGCTACCACTGTGGATAGCAATATGACCAGCCAGTGCAGCAATGAGCCAAAACATCTGAAGATAACCCAATACGTTGAGGGCAGGCCGAAGCAATTGACGCACATGGAGTTGTAAACGACGGAGAAGACATAAAACGAGCCCAGGCTGAGTACAATCGAGATGACGTGCAGCACAGTCTGCAACAAGAAAGTGAAATAATAATTGTAATATTTAAAGATGAAACACTTACCCATGATCGTATTTCAATACCACAGTGCACCAAATTAGCAAATAGACAGCTCGCGGTGATGGTTGTACCAAATTCCCAGATGCCTACATCAGTTTCAGCATATGCGCAGAGTGCAACAAAGAATATGACTAGCGATTGATATAGAGCATCCAATAATATCAGCCAAAAGTCATGCGGTCTATACACGAGACCTAAGCGACCCTATAATCATCATCATAATAATAATTAAATTCAATTAGCTTCAATTCAATCATTGATGATCGAATACAATTTATTGTTGACTTTAGCCTTACATTTTTGTAGAGATATGGATTCTTTAAGAGCAAATCTTCTGGCACGCGATTATCGTAGACACCTATGGCTAGGGGCGGTAGCGAAGTGAATAGTAAATTATACAGCATTAGATACATTTGATCCATCATCACAGAGCCAGAAAAGCCGCAGTAGAGTTGATACCAGAATATCAGAAAAACAAATGCCTGCACAATATATAAATAGTTTAATATAAATGTTTAATAAATTATAGGATACGGTGATCTACCGCATTTTTATAGAAGAAGTAGAGTATCATGCGGGCGAGTCGATCGTAGCACCAGTAGCCATGGGACAGTAGCAATCTTTCCAGAAATCTGAAACGTGAGAGCGTAAAGTCGGCAGCCATAACAGCTTGCATGCCCTCCTGACCGGAGATGCCCACGCCGACATCGGCCATCTGTATCATGGACACATCGTTGGCACCATCACCAATGGCCAGTGTGCGCAAATTCAGCTCCTCCTTGACCACCTTTACTAGGTAGGCCTTTTGCAGCGGTGTCGAGCGGCAGCAGAGCACCGAAGCGCAGCCTTTGGCTAGCTTCAGAAATGGCAGAATCAGCTTTGATCTGGCAAAAAACCATTACAAATTAGTTGACTCATAATATTACGAAATTATAGCTACAACTGGAACTTACTTCGAATCTAAAATAAAGGTCAGCGTTTTGCCATCCACAACCAAGGCTCGTGGTTTGCCGCGTGGCGCGAGACTGTATCCTGTGGAGCTTGTTGTTTTGGCATTTCTTAAATCCGTTAGATAAAAATTAATGGCCGTTTCAGCTGCATCACGCGATCGGGCAGTTAGTCTACAGAAGGGAATTAAATATAATTAAATTCAAGAGTATCAAGAATGGCGCTATGACAAACTTACTTGATTAACTCCATTTGCTGTGTGAAGAGTTTGGCTGAGTATGCAATATTGATAGCCGTTTCAGGCTTGTCGCCGGTCAGCACCCAAACCGAGATGCCAGCTGCCAGCATCGAGGCTATCGTCTCTGGCACACCATCCTGTAGGCGATCCTCAATACCAGTGGCACCCAGTAGCGTTAGATTGCTTTCCAGCTTGGCAAATGAGTCACGTAGTCGCCGTTCACGATTCTCCAGCGACATCTCAATTTCCTGATGTCGCGCCCACCAATCCGTATAGTCTGAAGAATTTAGTGTACGCTTGGCCATCACCAGTATACGCAAGCCTTCACGCGCATAACGATCCAGCTGTTGTTGCGTCTGTTCACGCAACAGACCTGTAAAACAAGGAGCACAGTGAGACCTATTCTATGTTAATGATTGCGCTTCTATTAGTCTTTACCTTCTGGACTGTTGTGCGTACATGGCGCCAGCACGGGCATAATGGAACTATCTGCTCCTTTGGTAAACAGCACAATCTCCTGCTTGCCCGTTTGTCGTACTACAATCGACATGCACTTGCGACTGGAATCGAAGGGCAGTATCTTGAGTATCTCATACTCAATTGTGGCAGCTACCGTTGGCATGCTAACCAGTATATGATTCGGACTGCGATTGAGAAGACAGCAATCGTAGCTATAGGCGGCATTGACTAGTGCCAACTCATCGGGACTCTCTGCCTCGTACAACGGACGTCCGTCGGCTGTACGATAAATGGTTTGGGTTTTGATCGGACTGTAATCATATAAATTATTATTTAAAATAAGAACAATATATATATTCACAATTACTGCAGACACTTACTTCGTTTTGAGACGTTTGCCTTGAGTCTTTGCATTCAGAAATGTGGTAATGCTGGTGATCTTGGAGTTGATAACAGCCTTGGCTCGGCCTGTGGGTGATATGCTATTGGACAGCGCCTTATTCTTCATGGGCGGCGATGGTGATTCAGAATTGGGCGTGGATTCCGGCGAACTGCTGATGGGTGACAGCGTTGGCTGATGACTCTGCGTCGGCATAGCAAACATCAGACTATTGGGTGGCGGCGAAGGCGTTACTGAACGTGACTCGGCCAGACGTGTATAACGATCTGCTGGCAACGCCATTGGCGCTGCCTGTGCACCACCGTTTAGTATCGTAGTCGTGGTTGTCGTGGTTGTACCGGCGGCTAGCAGTTTGCCACGCGGTCTCACATTTTGTAATGTAGTGGCAGATGCAGAATCCGCAGATGCTGCTGCCACTGTAGGATTGCTACCGCTCTGGTGCATTTCAATAATCCCACTGGCATTCATGAGATCCCGATGTGGTGCTGCACTCACGATTACCGTATTGCATATGGCCATTACCAGAAGGAATTCCTGTATGCGCTGTGCGTTTGGTGTAAGATATACCCCATTCTGTTGCGTCATGTCATCGATTAGGGATTCATTAGGCAGCAGGGGAGGTGCTGGTGCACCTGGTTTAGTATATAGCTTCTCAAGCTCCGACGGCGGATGATTATAATCTGAGCCGTTTACCACACAGCGACGAAATATCATTTTGTTCTCAGTGAGAGTGCCAGTTTTGTCTGAGAAGATATGCTGGATCTGGCCTAGTTCCTCGGTTATATTCATGGCCCGGCACTCAGTCTGCTTATTCGTATCCGCGTCATACAAATCAATGTTGTTGTGTATGTGAAATACTTGGAGTATCTTACACAACTCAATGGTCACGTACAGCGAGAGCGGTATCATCACCTGAAGTATGATTATGTACGTCCAAAAGGTCAGCATGCCCTCATAGGCAGCATCTACAGCAAACGGCAAATAGGGCACCGGGAAATTAACAAAAGATCGTAACCACATGGTGCAGCCGATGGCGCCAACAACACAAAGGATCAACAAAATTATCACACACCTGCGAATGCATTCAAAAAATTCTCAATACTTAACAAAAAATATTATTTTGAATAAGTTTAGGTTTGACTAGATAGGGATAAATTCCCTCCTATGAAAAGAAAACATTTGTGAGGTACTTTGAATTGAGTTGAAATCTTTAAGGTTTGTTATAAATAAAATATGGTTTAAAAATATATATAAAAATCAAAGCATACGTATAACAAAAGGACAGTTACGCAATCAGATACATCCGCTATTTAAGTATTAGGGAGAAACCCCCTCTAAGGTACTTTATATATGCGTTGGCGAAAATACTTATGGGGTTACCACCGGAAAAGGCTTATAACATATCTGGCAATGATCCGATTTTTAGTTTATTTTATTTTGTTCATACCAGAATTTTCTTGCATAATCATTTATATATTTAAAATTTTTTTGATTGTAAGATGACTTGTACAGATCATTTTTAGTCTATCAAATTTAAGGTGATGTTCACCTGATTACCATTCTATTATGATCACTATTTGCTCTTATCTTTACTAAAGTGGCCTAGCTTTTTAATATAGAACCTTAAAGATTTTGCACAATATAAGTTATGGTTCTCATATATGATTTTGCTTAAATTTAGTTGCTCAATTATGTGGGAGTCACATGTACACTAAATTTTTATAGACAATCGATAAGTTCAGTTAAAATTGATAACGTATATCGTATCATTAGTGGAGTAACTAACAAATAATTATAAAATAATACAATTGGCTTGATAAAATAGTGTGGATAAAAGCATTGTCATAATGAAAGATGTTGATTATTAAATCAAATTTTAACTGAACTCTTGACATCTTTATTATATAATTTAAATGTTAGTATCATTTATATAAATTGCAGGATTAACTAGTCTCAATTAAATATATTATTTATTATTTATATCTATTGAATATAAAATTACTAAATTCTTTTATGGACATTTTCCAGATTAATTTTAGAGTAATTTCTTAAATCATAATACATACCATATCACATCAATATTCATTTGCTGTTCCACCTGGGAGCGCTTGTACCTTGGACCGCTATTATTCAGCATAGACTTAGTTTCATGTCCGGCATAGACAACGATGCCTTCAATATAGTCCGTATTCTAAACATAAGAAAAATACGCTCTGTAATTGAATGCTCTCAGTAACACTCGTACGGTTTTGAAAAATACCTTCAGTCTACTTTCTCTTAACAAAAGGCACTCGGTCGATATGGGCACACGCTCACCGGTTGGATGTATTAAGGCCCCATGGAATCTATATAACTTTGTTGTTGGCGCATCCGCTTCCACGCAGCTTATAAACTTGCTCGGTACAAATATATTCTGCATTTCCGTAAAGCCACGTACAACCTGTCCATACAATATACAATAAAAAATTCCAATGAAATGGAAATCCCGCATCTCTCACGTATTAACAGCCCCCTAGGGCAATGGGCCAAGTCATATACATAGATAACCCCAAGTGCAGTTTTCACATACCTCACGACGTTTCAGATTCGTTTCGCCATCCAAGTCGCATGTGTCAATGTAGCAGACCCCATGGGAATCACTGGTACGTAGCAATAGAATATCAGCGGGCACTGTTTCATTATTTGATAGATGAACTATATCTCCCACACGCAAATCTTGCCATTTGATCTTTTTATACCGCTCTGTTTCGCTGCAATAAAATAGAATTAAGAAAACATATATTTAGTTTTTGGAAATATTGCTTTTGTTATAATGAATATATAATCTAAAGAAAGATTCCTGATTAACATCTTATTACAAAACAAGGACCGTCCAAATCAGCGAAAGTTATGCTACTCTATTAAATACATACATGACAATACTAAATCACAATAAAATATATAGCTTTCCAAACAATTAAATATTCGGGGGTTCATTTCAAATGAAACTTCAGTTATATGAGTATACTATAGTCTGTCAGGACAATCAAAACCATGTCATGTACTACTATTGATTATGCAATGCGGATGTCACGGCATATTTGCATGCAATCTAATGGACATCAACTGAACAAATGCTGCATTTACTACTGCAGAAACTGTTACTGCTACTGTTATTACTAATATATTAGTGTTACTGTTAGTGTTAATGCAACTGCAAAAGTCCATTAAATTGATGAATATTTAAGAAGTCACTAAATTTGAGTTAATGCATTCACATTCAAGAACCCCTGTTAAGTAGAATATATACTAGAGTAAATAGCAGAGTAATAGG
>JBANCZ010001396.1:0-22018 GCA_037040025.1 Sphaerogastrella javana | reverse complement strand
CTACTGAGTTTTACCGAGAATAAAAGCTGTGCACACACAAAACAGATGCTGTGTATCTTCGGAAAGTGTTGTAGAGAAACCACAAAAAAGATGCTGAGTTTCATTGTAAATATAAGCTGTGCATCCACCAGACAGATGCTGTGTATTTTTAAGAAGTGTTGTCGAGAAAACTTGAGGTAGCTACTGAGTTTTTTCGAGAATATAAGCTGTGCACACACAAGACAGATGCTGTGTTTACTCGGAAAGTGTTGAACAGGAACCGCACAGAAGCTTCTGTGTTTTTTACTAAAATATATTCTGTGGAATCACGAAACAGCTGCCGTGTTTGCTTGAAAAGTGTTGTTGAGAATTCACGCAGAAGCTTATGTGTTTTAACGGGGATATATCCTCTGCAAACGCGAAAGAAATGCCTTGCTTGTTCGGAAAGTATTTTCGAGATACCACGCAGTAACGTCTGTGTTTTTACGGAAATTGATCCTTTGGAATCACGAAATAGCTGCCGTGATTGCTTAGAGAGTGTTGCAGAGGAATTACGCTGTAGCTGAGATGTTGAGACGCATGCTTTTAATTTAATTTCTTTGTACAGTAATTAACAAAAAGTTTGTTTCATATTTTAAAAAAATTTATTCAGAAAAAAAGTTTATTTTCGTTAAAAAATAGTGTGTTAAAATTACGAAATTCTCATAGAAAACAATGGGAAAATTTTTAATTTTTTCTCAAAATTTTCTCACCAAAAAAGTAGTTTTGTAAACGTTTTTAAAATACATTTTCTTTCATAATTTTAGTCGCTGACTGTAGTTTTTTTCCTGGCAATGAGTTTGAGAGAGCAGCTTCAGAGTTTACTGGAAACTTCGAAATCGGTCGCGTTTTTCAAGGAAGACTGGATTACACTGAACAGAATTGTGTTCAACGTAGCGCTGTGTCTTCCGCTGAGTACGGAAGCGCTGCAATCGTGCAACCGTTTGTCCGATGCAATTAGTGCTTATTACTTTGATACAACGTTGTTCATCGAACCTATTTTAACAGACGACACTGATGTTAGCAACGTTTTCGTTAACGACATATTGTGCTCGCTCTGTATCCTGGAAAATGGCAATGCGGATTCGAATGTGGAAATGGAGTGGCCTCATTGCAATATTGTTCTAAATTACGACATTGTTTGCCGCGCGCACAAAATGCTGCACACTGTGCCATTTCGAAACAATAAGTCATTGAACAGCGTTTTCGTGCATCTGGCATTCCTGTGTGCGAAAAATCAGTGCAATTTGCACGAACAGAAAACAAGCACAGAAAACGAAACCAGAAGCAAGTTGGTCTATTCAGTGGAAACGCAGACGACGTTTCATTGCATCTGCGGCGAAGAACTGCAAAAGTTGCAAGACATAGTTCAGCATACAAACGACGCGCAGCATTTAGTTGCTGCAGAGACTCCAACATGTTGTGATGAATGTTGCACCTCTAGCAAGAAAGCAAGCGCTGCCCTAATACCCTTGGCTCCGATCGATGCGTACACGATTCCGAAAGAGACGAAAAAGCAAATTGAAAATGATCGAGAAACAGACCTCGAGAAGTCCGTGTCATCAAAGCGAAACGCACTGTTCAGACATAAGACAAAGTGGAAATCGAGCAAAAACGAGAAACAACGAAAGAAATTGCGACCACAAATGCCGACGAATGGAGACACGAAAAATTTAGTTTCAAAATTGAGATCGTTAGTGTCAGCTTTGAATTCTAGCGTGAAAGAGGAGGCGCAGGCAAGGCAGGACTCAAATAAGATGTTAAAAAACGAGTTTGACATCGTATCCACACTTGAGGATACCGATGGACCGCTGAGAATTCTGTACGAAAAAATAAGCGAGCGCAAAGAAGCTATAAAGCACTCGTTGAACTTGATCGCGGATGCAAAACCACAGCATTCTGCAAATTCGAATGGCGCTATGCAACAAAAGAACAATTCTGAGCGAATGGAAGTCGATGACATCCGCAATCAGCAGCAGCGGTTTTCGGCAGAGGCAGTAGAGGCACAGCTCGAAGAACTTTTCAATCTTCAAAGTGAGCTGAACGAAAAGCAACAGGAAGGAGCTCTGCAAGCGGCGACAGTTTCAGAATTTAACAACTTAGTCAACGCTGCTGCAGACCAATTTCCGATTCTTGAGAATTTCGTGATTAACGAAGGCGTGAAGTATGGCAGCATTCTTCATGGACGCCGCTTAACTTCTCCGGCCTCCACACATGCGGAAGCAATGAATGCAGTTCTTGTGGCAGAAGAGCAGTCTGCAGAAGCAGCTGAATCCGCTGATGCCGAACATGAAGTTATAGAAATGGTGTCGTCTGAGAATGCACAAGAACTATGTCGGGCTGTGGTTAACCTGCTCTTCTCGCCACTAGACAACGTGCTTGATTTCGTGAAAGCGTGCGATGTCGAAAACAGACGAAGTCTGGTCAGAGATATGGTGAAACCGCGGCTGAAAGACACGTCGAGCAGAAACATAAACGAAATCGCGCTTTCAGCATTTGAAGCACTGCTACGCGGCGACGTTGTACACGCGGATCCGAACACGGTGCTCGATTTCCTTTTTATTGCCGAGCTTTTTCTGGAATTCAGAATTTCAGTGTTCAGTCGAGATGCAGATGCGGATGCGTTGGAAAAATACGAGAAGCTTATTTTAGAAAACAAATCAATAAATGCATTAGCAACTCGTCGGCAAAAAGAATTTGAGATGTGTGCCGAAAATTTCGAACTTGTCGAAGAAGAGAAAGACCGGCTTGTAAAGAAATTGCACATTCAACAGCAGCGCATAGAGGCATGTGAACAGGAACTGCGCGATGCAAAAACGTTGTCGTCCAACTGCGAAGAAATTATGCAGAAAAACTTTGATCAAAACAAATTGTTGAAACACGATTTGGGATCCGAAATTCGACGTCTTGAAACTGCACTCGACGCCGAGCAGCAAAAATCTTCAGCGCTTGCAGTCGAGATTGCCGATGCC
This sequence comes from Sphaerogastrella javana, assembly GCA_037040025.1. Taxonomy (NCBI): domain Eukaryota; kingdom Metazoa; phylum Arthropoda; class Insecta; order Diptera; family Drosophilidae; genus Sphaerogastrella; species Sphaerogastrella javana. The sequence continues at coordinate 19,028 of JBANCZ010001396.1, read as the reverse complement.
CATGAAGCAATCGTGGAACTGCAAGTGAGAAATGGCAAAATGAAAAGCTTGATCAATGAGTTGTATTCGGAAATCAGCTCCTTGAAAGCTTCTGGAGAGAAAGCTTATAAGGCGAAAGAGGATGAAATGACCGACGATGAAGAAGACAGAGAAAATAGACACGCTGCTGCAAGCAGTGAATCTGCTGAAAACGAAAGTAGTTTGAAACCAAGCTCATTGAAGCGTACCAAACTTGGTGAAAGTTCTGCCAAACACAAAACTGGAAAAGCTGCTAAAAAGAAACAGCGTTTAGGCAACGATGAATTGACCCGTGAGCTTAAATCTCAGACAATCGAAGCAGAGCACTCAAAAGAAGCAGGTCGCCAGAAGACTCGAAAGAACGCCGAACGAGTGATAACGATGAACAGTATTCGCTCAGCGAAGCGTAGTCTCTCGGATAATGATGATGGTGACGAAGACGAAGACAGCAATTTGCAACGCAAACACGAGCGAAGAAGACCTCATCAGTCTAGCACGATTCCTTTACTTAGTCCATCGGCGCTCAGCGAGACGCAAGAAAAGAAACAAAACGAGAATGGCAGCCGAAACGAAGACGATGAATACATCGAAGATTCGTATCTCGACAACACGCTGCAATACGCCGAAGACGATGAATATGATCTTCCTGCAGCCGTGTTGAAAGAACATCGACGAATGGTACGCTTGGTCGAAAAGCTTACAGGTGACTTGCAAGTGACGACCGATACTGCAACGGATCATCAGGAGTGCCCGGAAATAACTGCGAACGCCGCAGAAGTTTTCGCCACACCGCCGAACATTCTACAGGCATTCAAAAAGTATGCAAGCTTAAGAGAGATTCCACTCGGCTTTCATTCGCGTCTTGTAGATTTTGTGCGAAGGCTGCAAACTTTGTCATTCGAATGTTTCAACGCAGCTTCCTCTGCGGTTGGCTGCGTGCTCGACAGCGACGATAGAGCCTTCATCGATCAATTGTTTTCGAAGAAACTCAGCGAGGACTCACCGTGGACTGTGGTACGCAGGGCCCTGATAGGCGAATTAAGAGAAAACAGCGAAGCGGATGAATTGAAAAATGCTTTCCGTGAAATATTCGATGACTTCAGGCAGTAGCTTCAGCAGAAGGTGTATTGCAGGCAGGCGTCAAAGGGCCTGTAAATACTGTTTTATTTTGAATTTTAATATTAACATACAAAACACATATTTGAATGATTTAAAATTGATGTTTCATTTAAATAGAAAAATATTAAAATAAACCAAATGGAAAAATTTTGAGATTTCGGCTTTGAGTTGCCGCGTCGTTGCAAGCGAAGTCCTTTGGCCACATTACATAGAAATTGCACACATCGTCACTTTTCCTTGCCCACAAGTTAACCATTCTTTTTGCTTCGTGACATTCAGACAAAAGAAGACCGGTGGCATCTAAATAAAAGTGGTTCACTCTCGAGCAGTTTCCTAATATCCGAAGCCAAGAGTCGTGTCTCTGCAACTCGGGCAGCACTTTTATTCCGAGAAAGCGCAAGTGTTGCAAGTTTCGAAAAGATTCAAATGCGCCTTCGTAGTTTGCCGAAAATCTGGTTACCAACATGAACTTGTTCAGAGCTGGAAAACGCGCAAAGAGGCCTGCAACAGTGTGTGCAGACACTATTTCTGCCACCAAAATTATTTTTCGAAGTGCATAGTTTGCCTCGGAGAACGCGTTCGAAGCGAACCTGATGCTTCTTGCCCGCAACACCATATAACGTAGCTTCTGATTCTGCAGTCTTGCTTTGCATACAATTCGAAAGCATGTAACGTATTGAAATGACTCAAGTTGTCGGCATACGCGTAGAGAGTTAAAAATGTTTGGAGCGAAACTGTCATATACAAAGTTCGTTACACTGAGCTGCTTGCAACTCGGTATGCATTCAGTAATATCGTTTAAGCGGCAGTGGTTAGCTTCTTCGATAGCGTACAAAAACGGTGTGTAAACGAAATTGAATACTTGCAAATTTTTCAGCTGCTTCAGCAACGAAAGCAGGTTCTGCTTGCAGCCAAAATTACAGAAATCAAGGTTTAAAACGGTTAAATACGGTGCACAATATGCAACTGAGCTGATAGGACACAGCTCGGCAATCTTTCTCTGGTGAACTCGAATGCTATTTATTGAAACGTGTCTCTCGAATGCAGTCCGTAAAATTATATTCATGGGCCGTGGAAACTCGAAGTAGACGCTGCTGCATTTTGGAAACAAGGCAAACATTGCGACGCTGAACTCAGTGGCACTTTCCTCATCTAAATCACGTAGACATGACAAATGCCTTGTTTCCCGCCGGAGCCGCACATCAACGATTTTCTTGAGTACTTTGGACACCAGTCTTAAGGCAAGCATGTCAGCCAGCGGTAAATGGTCGACAATGTGCTGCAAACACAGGTCCGGCAGTTGCTCCAAAGAAATTGCAGCAGCAGTAGCAGCAAATGACGAGTCCAGCATTGTGCTCAGGCATCGCTCATCGTTAAGCAGTTGCTGGGACACATGTTAGCATTAAAACAAAATGCTTGTGCGAGTCGTTTTTATTATTCAAAGAAAATAAAAACAAGTTGTGTTGTGTACCAAATAAGAGTGAATGCTTTAAACAGCAGTGCAGCAGCATGATAAGCGTGTTCCTGCGATGCAATCTATTCGTTTTGAATACAAAAGAAGCAGACACAAATTGAATGTGCATTTAAGCGTTACGCTACAAGTGTTTTTAACTGTCTGTAGGAAAAATTAAGGCTCAAGGCGCTGGGAACCAAAGCCGGCAATTAAAAGCGTAAAATAACTTGCATTAAAAATTACACGCGCATCATTTGCCGATTGCATGCCGAATGCCTCGCGAGCTATTCCGCAATGCCGCAATTAGACGTTTATGAATTGATTGCGAAGAATGAGTTTCCGAGCGCAGAGCACAGAGCCGAGAGAGGAACACCGCCAACGAAGTCTAGATGGATGTATTTCTTGGCAGCTGTATGCAGCTTGGCTTTCGTCGCTTTCGTTGACTTTTTATTTCACGTTTTAAAAAGGATGCGCTCGTTTACGCTCAACTCCACAAGATCTTTTTTCTGTGATACACTTTAGCCGCACGCTGAAACATCAGGCAGCATAGACTATTTAGCTTCGCTGCACTGCATGCTAAACATGGCCCACTTGGATCTCTCGAAACATCTGTCCGATTCGCTGAATGCGATGAGCTTTGCAACTAATATGCTCATGAATATTGAGCTAAGTCAGACAACTCTGCCCGTAGATCTGAACCCTTTCAATATTACGCCATTAGCGCTAGCCACAGACGTGGAAGAGCGTTCCTTGTTTCAAGGGTTGCGAAAAGAATCCGTTGAGTGGACTGTTTGCGGGGTCAACTTTATGCCGCGAGAGTTGCTCGTGGCGATTCCGTTTTGTGCGAGATACTCCTTCGCAAAGGACTCGTGCGACAAACTCGACTGTTTCGGATTCAAAAATCTTACAACGGGAACACCGTGCACAGCAGCGGATAAGGAGGTCACCGTGAACACGCCAGCCGGCAAGCTGCAAGCTTGTCGTCCAGTGTGCTTTCAGCTGAAAGCAGCGTTTAATGAAATAAATGTGGATTCAGACACCTCGCCGAAAATCTCGCCACATTCTCCGTCTAACGTTTACGTATACTACGATGAAGTGTTGCAGAAGTGCAGACTAGGCTGCGAACAACTGCGACACTATTGCTTGGTGCCGCGGTCACGGACAGAGGCTGACACTAGAGGTATTACAGATGTTCCACCGTTTTACTGGGATGATCAAACTCAACACTGCTCCATCACGGAAGCTTACTGTAAAGGGTACTTTGCCGTTGACTTCGAAAACGAAGGATGCATAGAAAGAGCGGGACAGAAGGCTGCTGAGTTCTTTCTTGGCAAAAACTTCTATAGAACGCTCAAGAAAGCTACAAGCGACCGACGAGAAACCGACATTGAGTACTTACAGAGAAAAGAACGACTAAGGCGGCAGAGAGCAGCGCACAACTCCGTGCTAAGAGGCAGCTATAGCGAAGATTTCGCTGCAATCAACATCGACAAGCTTGCTGTGGTCAATGAGAATAGCGTCGCAGCTAAAAGTGCGTCGCTCGAGTTGCTTGAAAAATTCGGAAAACTCGTCGGAGCGCTTATTGTTATTATAAGTGCACAAGAAGGCATTCAGCTTGGCATACGCACATTTCGCAAATTTCTTCACGAAACGGTAGCGTGGGCCGCAGAACACGCAGCCTTGTTTGCAGCCGCAAAGCTTGCAGGGGAGCACGGTGTCGAGATTGCAGTTGCTGCTGCTGGTCGAAAGCTTATGGCTTCGTTTGCAGTGAAGATAGCCGCTCGGCTGGTGGCTTCCACTGTGGAGTTGTTGAATCCAGCACTCATTGCTTTAGATGTGTTGCTGTTCGCAAGCGTCATCTGGGACTTCGCTGACCCTCGCTTCATGCGAATAATGGAGAAAAGTAGCCTCGTTGAAATGGAAGCACAGTTTGTGAAAAATTGGAATTTGCGAAATAATGCGCTAACAGCCGATCGAAAGCTTCTTGTGAAAGAAGTCTCGCCTTTGTTCATTTACACAGCAGTGTTCGGCAGTTGCCTGGACAAAACGTCTAAGCGCTACTCACGCAAACACATACAGACATTTTTGCACTTCGTTGCATTGTATTTGAAGCATTTGAACATTTTGGACGACGGCGAGGTAAACAGTAGCAGCAGCAGCAGCGCAGCCAAGCATGTCGGCACTGTATCGCAAGCAATGTTTGCTTTCGCTAACGGCTATACATCACAAGAAAACATGTGCAAAATGCGAATGCTGCAACTGCATCAGCAAGAGCACAGCGGGAAGAAGAGATTGCAATTTTTGACAACAACAACCGCGTTGAACGAAATTGAACTAGGCTCAACACTTCGCACAGCGGCTTGTACAGCAGCGCTACTCTGCACACCAGCAATATTGTTGTGCATCGGCCAAAGCGCTACTCTCATGCTGTCCGCGATATGCATCATAATGGTTGGTATTCTGTTTGCTCCTCAGCTGCGTCAAGTGGCAGCAGCAAAATATGCGGGCGAGGATGAGAAAATATAAAACAGAAGTACTTCGAAAATATTCGTGAACAATTGCAAAGCAAAGCAACACAATTCGTAGACGGACACATTTGTAAAGTTTATTAAATGCATTTTGTGCGCGACGCCCGGAGTGACAACATTTTGAACAAGGCAAGATCATACACAAAATCGAGGAACGCATCGGATCGGCTACTAATACATTGTAAACTTGTACACGTGTGACCACGGAATCGGCCTCTGCGTCCTAATAAGTTCTCGTATAACATTTGTTGCAGTCAATAGACGAGCGCATTGCGCAGCTTTGAACACTGCGCGTATTTACGACGCCGAGTTTTCTCAAGTCTCTATGGTCACAGCTTCTCTGCTCAGCTTTTATTTGAAGACAATCACTTGTGCTTGCATCGCGAGAGTTTCCAGTTCAGCTTCAGCACCAGCACAGCTTCCAGTTCTTATTGCCATTACAAGCGACACGCTGCAGGTAAACGACAGCGTGCGAAGAGCTTAAAACTGAACAAACTCTACGAAACACAAAGAAGACTTCAGCGGAGAGCGGCAACACACAGCTCCCATCTTCAGCAGCAGAAAGAAAGCAGCTGTCGAAATGTCGATCCGAGAAGGAAACTATGTCCAATATCGCAACAAGGAAATTGCGGATGCGAAAATAACTTGGCTTGGTGCTTCGTGTACACTGCTTCAAATGGATGGCATAAACTTCTTAACCGACCCCAATTTGATTGATTGCTCGAATTCGTCCACGTTGCCGTCGGTTCTACGTTGGTTATTTCGCCAAAAACGAGATCAGAAAAACGAGACTTTCTCGAAGATCACGTCGTTGCCCAAAATTGATGTTGTCCTCGTGTCCTCGTACAAAACATTCGATGCAAAAACCTCGAAGATCTTGGCTACCTTGTTTCCAAATGCGTGCTGGCTAATGCCGAACGGCTGTGGGCAATGTGCATTGGCAAAAATAGGGTGCAAAAACGTTACTGCACTTAATTGGTGGGAGTCGGTGCTGTTCGAAGACGTGGAAATTGCTTGCTTGCCGGTTTTCTTTAACAATCAGCGTCGCACGCATAAGAACAATGAGACAGTGCAGGCTTGCAGCTGGAGCATCGCTGGTTCGAAAAAGATTTTCTTTTGCGCTGACACTGAGTACCACGCGACATTGTTCACGCTAATTGCTTCGCGCTGTGGACCATATGAGACAGCAGTAGTTCGAGTCGACGACCGAGATAAATGCGTCCTACAGCGTCGGGAAACTTTGAGTCCCGAAAGCGCTTTGCAGTTACATCGGGACCTGAAATCCCTTCGGACGATCGCGATTCAAAACGACCCTATTGAAGTTGGTACAAAGCGGTTTTCGCAATTTACGAAGCGATTGGCGAAAGCGAGCAAAGTTGGCGACTGCGAATTCTTCTTAGTGGTTCACGGGGACAGCATTGTGGTCGACGGCTTTGAAACTATAAGCATGGACGATGTTTTCGTGTGACACTTTCGCATGTCGTTTTCAATGTATTGTGGTGTGGCGGCGTTGCACAGCAAGATCAGTGCTATGTCGTGCACTCGAAACAAGCAAAGTTACAATAATTGTAATGCATTCGCTGTTTTTATTATTCCTGTGCAACAAAAATGACTTACAAATGTAACAATGTACAAAGTGTACGAATAAAGATATTGTGCTTAAAATTGCATGTCACACAGCACATAAAATTATAATAATGTACATAAGTCCAAGGAAAATATCTGTCGTGCGAACTTTGGCTTGCGTAAGACACAGAGAACAGAAAAAGCCTTAAAAATGAGCAGCGTTCTCTCTCGCATATAGCAGTTGCGAAACAACATTCGTATGTCCTCGTTTCTTTCGGAACACGTATACATATATGTGCATGTATGTTTTGTCGTGATGAAGTCCCGGCGTTCGCAATAGCCATCGTCCTACTTACACTATGCTTACATTGCACAGTTCTCTTGTCCAGCTGTAAATACACTGTCCAGAAAGCAGCTGCTCCTGCGAAACTACAAAGAATCGCACAAGCGCAGCGAGAATCTGCTTCACAAGTCAGAGTTTTCGAAGAAAATAGCCGAAAACCACAGCTCCCGCTTGATCCGCTCTCAATTGACTGGTGCAAAAAGCCATTCATTCGAGCCGAAAACGTTGACTGCAGCACAATTGCATGCGATGGACAGCAATACGAGGAGGTGTCTGTTCTCGAAAACGCTGTGCATTTCAATGGCTTTTTGCTGCCAGAAGGTCGCTTTTGTTTGACGCAGCGCTTTCCAGAGGTGCCCGTTTGGAAATACACTATTGTCAAAAGCATGCGTAACAGCTGGAATATTGTTGACAACGCACCACACTTCCCACTGCAGAGCGCTACGCATGGTATTTTGCTGGACACATTGACAAAGTCGCAAGTAACGACGCGTGTGAATTTGTACGAACAGCTGCCGAACGGTGAATTTCGGTTTCGAAGGCAGTGTACAAAGCCTTTTGTTGAGCATCCCGATTTTCCGGGACTTTGTTTTCGCGACCCTTGTTTCCTCAGCCATTCATCGGTTGTGCTGCATGCAAACAGCGTCGGTTACAATGCGCACACGAAGCAATGCGACTGCGGCGATCCGTTAGACTCGCGGCTAGTTCAATTGTCGACCGACCGCACATCTCCTTGCGTTCCGCTTGCTATTGGAACTGCAGGCTACCAAGCAAAAACAGAAACGCTTACAGTTCACGTGCAATGCTGGCAGAAAGGTGATAGCATTTCGAAATTGGCAATTGCTTATCCGTGTGACGATGCACAAAGCGCTGCTGGCATCGAAACGCTGCGAATAAAAATACGAGCGATAGACGAGACTCGCCAAAAGCCGCTTACAAGCATTTTGGTCGACGATTTAAAAGAAAACGCAGTGCTGTTCGAGTAAAGCAATTAATGGGCAACATATTTCGTATGTAATTGACTACGTCTGCCTGTTATGTCTTGTATGCTTGTCTTGTAACTTGAAATCAATGTCTTGCAACTTGAATCAGCAAATTGAGTGTTGGCAGGAAGTCATGCCGTTTTTGGACAGCCCGGAACTGCTGCAACTTCGGATGTCTTGCAATTTTCTCAAAAACATGGTGAACGCAAGATGGAATCAAGAAAACGAAAGCATCAAAATTCTGCTGGAGCTTAGCGAGAATGACGCTGCTGCGTTTATGGCATTTCGTCGAGCCATAACGCCGAAATGTACGAAGCTGGTGTTCGAGTGCGTAAGCGCGTTCGAAAGATATTTGCGCGAAGCTCGCCAAAGTCTGAACATATTGGAAATAAAAATAAATCAGAGGCGACTTTCGGAATCGTGTCCTCTGCTCACAATAGCAGACTATTTTCCAAATTTGAAAACGCTAAAGCTTACAAACTGCAAAATTTTCCGGAAAGCCGATCTTCTCCGACTGCTTAACCAGTTGCCAAATTTGGAAGACTTCAAGTTTACAAACATCACACCGGCACTCGTGGCGGAAGATTTGGACTCGGTTGAAAAACGAAAGGAGCAGTTTCGATTACACGAAATAACTGCATTCTTGCCCCGATGCAAAAGCATCGATATTTACAATGGCGAAGACGAGTTCTTTTCATTGTTTCCCTTCGCGGCCATTGTGCGATGTCCGCTGCTGGAATACTTTCGCTATGAGACGAATACCAGCGTCGAAATTAGAACCGACATTTTTAATGCGAAAATGCGAACAATTTGGTTGCACGCTGACAGGCTAACGAACGAAGGTTATTCCAACCAGAAGCTGCATCACGTAGTAAATTTAGTGCTGCGGATTGCGAATGAAGACGAAATGGTGGAAGATTTTGCGTCTCAATTCTGCGACTTGCTGACCAGATTTCCGTCACTAGAATTTTTGTCGCTATGCTTTACTGAAGAGTATTTCACCGCGCTGACATGCGAAACGTTGCGGCGGTTGACGAAACTTCAACGTTTGAAAGTGTTACCCATTGTCAAGCACCCCGAGCGCTATGGTGACTTGTCTCAGGTTTTCAAACATTTACCTGGCAGCGTTACGGAAGTTTCTGTAGATGCAATTGAGTTATTGGACTCGGAATGTTTTGCGTTACAACGAGCGATGTACGAATGGGCAGAGAAGAATTTCGAGCAGTCGCTGAAGTGTTATGTTCGATGGCCCCGCAATTTTCGCAAATCGATGCGAAACATGTTGCAGCCGCGAAATCTGGAGCTGAACAAGCTTTCTTATTTGAGACGCAAAAACAGTTTCCTGCGAAAGAAGCCTGCGTAACAAGCAAGCATCGAAAATATCGTGCAATCGAAATTAAAATTTCACAATAGCTCAAACTCTGAAATAAAAAAATGTGTGTGTGTGTGTGTGTGTGGTCAAAATGTATTATTTGAATATTTTCATTAGGTTCGAGTATATACAGCTGCTCACACTTTCAAAACAATGTAAGCACGCGTAGTTAATAAACGCATAGAGACGTCAAAAAGATTCACTGTGCTTTCGTTTCGTAATACTTAAAACAATTGTAACAAAGCGAAATAACATTAGCGGCTTCATCCGTTATTCGTCGAGTGTGCCTCCCTTCGAAAATGACTATTTTTTCGCAGTCAGCGTTGCAACGGTCGCAAATGCCTTGAGTTTCAATCTCTCGCTCTTCGCTGGAACAGTATTCGCAAATGTGGCCGCTGCTGTCGCAACCTCGATTAATTTCGAAATAAAATTGATGCCACTTCTGCACTAAGTAACTTATGTGCGTGCAAGCATCCTGGCTACCATTAGAGCAAAGAATTCGTTGCCGCGACGGTTGATGCTTTTTGCGGCTACCATAAGGTGTCCAAGCTAAAATCAATGATTGCTCGGCCAGCAGGTTTTTCAAAGAGCAGGAAGCAGTGTTGTAACATTCATTTTTAACGTCAAAAACGCTGTGGATGTAGAACTGCCACACAGAATTACATTTCAGCGAATCAGACCCAGCGTCACACGAAGCAGTACAGTACTCGAAAATTGTTCCGTTTGGCTGCAATGCTATTTTTCGGTAGGCGTAGGCGTGCGTGATCTGTGCACGGCTGTGTCCATGCAGCAACAAAGTCTGCATTTTGCTTCCTTTTCCACCATTTATTTCTGCTTCAGCATTGCATTTCCACATAGCTGCAGAAACTTTGCAGTTGGAATAGTAGTCAAATTCCCGCAGAGATATATGCGAGCGTCGTGAACCGTCAACGTCAACGCAGATCGCGTCTAACACAGAGAACGTTTCTGCAAAGAGTTGAATCGCGCTATATGTACTCGGCAAGCAAGTGCTCATCATATTGGTGCAGACCAGATGCAAAACGAAACGCAGTAAAATCCTCGATGTTGCTCTGTTTAGCTGCAATATATTAAGCAGCTGTGCACGCTCACAGCAACAAAGTCAGAAGTTTAAAAAGCGAAATTCGAAGAATTCTTGATGTGCAACGCGTACGTAACTTAGCTCGGCTTAGCTTCTCGCTTCTGTTGCTTTATAAGCAGCGGGAAACAAGGCGACAGAACGTATACCAACAGCGCACCAATTGTTCTTGGCTTCAAAAAACTACTGCTGCTGTTGGCGAGATCAATATACCGCTGAATTGCAGACGAGTCCTGAACGCACTTGGTGGCAATTTGGCATGCTACGGTGAAAAAAGCTTCTGCATCACAATGCGATATCTGTTTTCCAGCTTTTGCAACAATTTTGTGAATTACTCTGTTACTTCGAATACGCGACCGCATTTGTTTCGTCAAGAAGCGCAATTCTGATGCTGAGAATTTGTTGCAGAAAAACAACCGAATACGCTTTTCGTCCGCTTCAGGCACTGCATAAGAGCTTTTTATGTAATCAAGCATTTCTAAAGCCCTGTCTCGAATTTCGCGAATTAAGTTGAGCGCAGCGACAGACATTTAGACAGAAGCAGCAGCAGCAGCACTATCGCCAGCAGCTTTTCGGCGAAAAAGCATATGCGCAGTGTTTTTACTCCAACTGCGCGTTGCTCATATTCAATTTTATTTAAAAGGCTGCTCTCTTCAAACGTGCAGACTGTTGCGTCTAGCACACAACACAATATAAATATCAATAAAATAAATAGGTATTTCATATATATATATTCTAATGTTTCAGTGCACTTTCAAATCTGCGCTGCTATTTCGAAAACTGCTGGAAGCATTGAACTGTATTGTGAATGACGTTAGTTGGGAACTGAATGCCGATGGCATAAACATGCGATGTACGAATCAAACTACAACCATGTTCGTCGAAGTTCATCTCTACGCAGCTGCTTTCACGCATATTTCGAGCAGTCGAAACATGTGCGTCGGCACCACACTTGCACATCTTCTGAAAATTATTCAAGGGAATTCGAACAAATTCCTGTCAATGTACCATGAATTCGAATCTGACGTGCTTAAAGTCGTGTCGAGTAACGTGAACCCCGAAATCAGGCTTCGTGGCGAACAGGTGCACTACAGGTGCAACATACCAGCTGCAAGGAGCAAAAATTGCAGAGCTAAATTGCCAGAGAACACATGCGAGAATAGCGAAATCAGTGAGTTCGAATTAAAGCTTATTCGAATTGATCCGTGCGACATTGTGATTGAGGACAAAGAATACACTGCGACCGTGAGGATGCCTGCTAATTTGCTTCAACGAATTTGCCGTGAGCTTTTGCAAATAGGCGACGATGTTGCGATAACCGTGAAGCCCAACTGGATGTGTTTTGAAACAAAAGGAGACATTGGGAAAGGAGTGAAGAAGCTGAGTACTTTTAAAAAGAAGAAAAGAATAACTGCGCCGAGCAACAATGGTGTGGTGGGCGAAAAAGCAAGAGAAGCGGAAGAAAAAGAAGAAGAAGACAACGAGGAGGAAGAAGAGGACAACGAAGAGGTAGAAGCTGAAGACGCAGAAGAAAAAGACGAAGAAGAAGAAGAAGAAGAAGAAGAAGAAGAAGAAGGCGGCGACGGAGAAGAAGTGAAACGACAAAAACTGGAAGATTTAACAATTGAATGTTCACGCGATTCAGAAATTATAAAAGTTTCGCTTAAATTTCTCTCGACTGTATCTAAATTTGCAAGCATCGCTTCTTTCGTGAAGCTTTGTTTTTCCGACGAAGAAGCTCTCAAAGTAGAGTACAACGGTGAGCACAACTCGATGAAAGCAGTCGTGTACATCGCTCCGAAACTAAACGACGACTTGTAACTCACGACTCGTAAACTCGAGAACGTTGACATCGAGCATGTCCGCGAAAACATGCTGCGTCAAGTCATTGTACTTTGTTAAAATATTAAGCAAAGCACCAAAAAATAAATATAATTGTTTCCATATTTTCAAACGTTTCGATTTGCTTCTGTGTTTTGAGCTTTTTTATTACTCATCTGCGACTCGAGACTAGTGTTTGTGATCGAAAATCGAGAGGCAGACAGTGAGAGAGAGAAAGAGAGTGAGAAGAACATATGTTGCACACTCCTACGCCGCCGAGCTTGCACAATAGAAGCGGCCCATATAGACGATGTGACGACGGTTAAATGAAGAGAGAGTGAGAGAGTGCGAGCGGGAATGCTTACTAAAAAGCACAATGAGTAAGAAAAGATGTGAGAACAGCGAGTTAAGCTTGTCGCTGCGCTGCATTGAGAATGCTATTTTTCGTACTGACATTTCCGTTGTATCCAAGAATAGCGCGAAAAATAAGAAAGGCATTGACTTCTTCGAAATAAGCGCTATTTTCTACGGAAACCAAATTTCCTGGAACGCATTGGAGTGGCAACTAATGCAGATAGTAAGCTACGACAGCGCGTCCTTTGGCTGGCCAATGCAGAGTAGCGCCTGCATTTACTTCAAATTGCCGCGAGCTTTTATAAGGCTGCAAATCGAGTTCTTCGACAATGTCTTCTTGAGGCCAAAACTAATTGCGAACAGCCAACTGCGAACTACTGAGCAGCGAGTCGCGCAAGCTTCGAACTCCACTCCGAAATGCATGCTTAAATGTAGCTCAAACTGCGGCTTCCAATAGCACACGTTCACCATGCATATATAACTTTCGAGCAGCAGCAGCATTAACCTGAACTGAAACTGCTAACAAAACGAACCGCTGGGCTTCGCTGGAATGGACACGCTCAATCATGACAACGAATTCACGTTTCAGCCGTTTTTTCATCAACCGCCGAAGCAGCTTAAAACTTTGTTCACGGTCCGAACAAGAAGCCACTTACGACTGTGCTGCAACAGCAGCAAGTGTCCGCGCGATTTGCTGCGACGTTGGTTCACAAGCGTTTGCTCAATTGTCGAAAGCGCCGATCAAGACTACGAGTTTCTCCTGCAAAATTTTGGCGACATGCTGAGATTTCGTGTGGGCAGCAACAAAGAAACGTTTGCCGAAATACTCGGAATGGAATCGAACGAGTTTCAAATGCCTGTTATTATTGGAACAACGCTATATTTTGCAGTGCGCGACGCAAATGTTGGTAGCATAATTGACTTCGAAACATTGTACAACTTGCGAGCAAGCTCCGCAGCTCACTATGATGTGTTTTGTCCTTTTTGCAGCTTCGAAAAGTATATTCCATTAGGTCTATTCGTTAGCCAGTCAAAGCTCACGTGCTTGCCAATATTGGCTGCGCTCGACTCGAAACGAATACATGTCAACCCGAAATCAGCGCTACTCACATTGTACAAAGACAAAGAAGCCTTCAATGAGAGAACACACGCAGACATGTTCGCAGGCCTAAAGCCACTGAAGGCTGATATCCAGCAAATGCGCGATGAGTTCGGAAACCAAGCATTCTTTTTGCCTGCGCAAATATTTTGCAAGGTGGTCGAGTTAGCTCTCGTCCAGTGCCTTGCGTCACTGAAGCGGCACTACGATTCGCGAACGCAATTCGAAAATAGAAGCAAACAACTGAAAATATCGAAAGCTTGCTGCACTGCGCTTACTGCACAGGAGATCGTCGAAAGGTGGTCACCACAGGAGGCAACTTCTGGCTTCTGTAGCACAGCATCAGACGCATTAGCATTGCCAGCAAAATTAGGCGAAAATCAAGCAGGAGCCGCTGTATCGTGCTGTAGCCGCTGCCGTCGAATGTCGCGAAAGCTTTCGAAAGCAGAGCAGCAAGTCATTAAACTCACGCTGTCCGCACTGCAAAAAGACATTAACAAAGGAAACATAACCGGTGCCGTGTCTCAAAGCGCCAATTTCAAGCATTCAGTTGCTCAGAACACTGGCTTAATAACGTCAGAATTTGGCGGCGACGGCGGTTACAACAATGCTTCGAAGTCGGACGTAGAAACATCGAAAGGCTTCACGAAAATACCGTCTCGCTACACGTTCCCAATGCCGAATAGCCCGCTTAGCGTCGTCGCGGCATCGTTAAGTTTCGTGAAACTTGTGAGCAGCAATGTACGCTCACAATTCCACCAGTCACTGGTCACTTCGAGCCTCGCGTACATCTGCAAAATTGCCACGAGCGACAACAAAAATGCAGGCACACACCTCGAATTGTTGCCCGGAATAACGTTTGCAGGCAAGAATTGCGCTCTGTCGACGAAGACTCTGTGCGACCTCATATCATCTGCATGGGATCACTTCAGCGACTCGGGCGTCGAAGATCTCGGAGCAAAGGATGATCACGGCGAACACAGCGAGCTCACATTGTATGTGAACAGCGAAAAAATCGTGCTTCCGTTCGCTGCGTCGCTGCAACTACCGAATTTTGCGCTCTTTGTCGAAAACGCGTACGGAGTGCATCTCGATGTTTTCGTTTCGCGAAAACACGGCTCAGGCTTCGTGCACTGTGCGCAGTCAACTCCGCTTTGCGAACAATTTCGCCTGACCCCGCTCACACGCCACTGCTTTCTCAAAGAATTTGCTTCGCAATTTGAGCAAAAGCTTTCGCCTGCCATCGATGGAAATGTTCCACTCTTCGGAATAACCGCGCACAGTCTGCGTTTTGCTGGAAACTCCGCTACAGCTAAGCTCATTTCTGGCGCGTTCGGCTCTCGACACTCGCAGGGCTTTATGGTAAATTGCGCAGTTCAGCCCGCAGAAGTACGGTTTCATAGAAACGCGTTGCTCTATGCACAACACGATCTTAGCGGGTACCTGACAAATCCGTATCAGCTGGCTATTGTGTGTGTTGCATCGCTGTCAGGCGATGGCGTCGAAGATGGCATTGTCGTCAACAAGGCGGCTAGAGACAGAGGTTTCGGAATGACTATAGAAGAGCAGTCGCCAAGCGTCAGGGTGTTCACAGTAGGAAACTCGTTTAAAGTCTCACTGCCGTATGCTGCGCGCAAAGTGCAGCAAGGTGAAAGCACAGGTTTGGAAGCGCAGGTTTCGCGAAGCAGTTTCGAGTTTAGAACTGCAGAGTTCAACGGCGCCGAGCAGTGCATTGCGGTAGACGCTGCGATCGAGAACGGAAGCTGTTTGTGTGATGTACAAGGTGTCGAAAGTGTAGACTCTTTTTGCCACTATTTGGACGCCGTTCAAACTGCTTCAGCCTGCCGAGTTATGCTAAGCAATCCGTACGAAGTCAGAGAGGACGGCGTCAGCATGCGTCTCTCGAAGATTTACGTCGCGCGGCGAAGCGACGGCATATATGTCACATTCCTGCTGCAGACGCTCAGGTTGCTGCAGAGGGGCGACAAGTTTTCGACGGCTGACGGCCAGAAAACCACGGTCACGGGCATATGGCCGGCAGAAGACATGCCGTTCACAAGCCACGAGAGACTTCCGCACAGCCCAGATGTAGTTGTGAACATATCATCGTTGAGACGGCAAACTATTGGCCTCAACATTAGCGGAGTAGTTAACATGCTGGCAGTCATCGAGCCTCAGAACGTAGATCTGAGCCTTTTTTCAGGAGACAGCGGAGTGCGACATTTTCCGCTGTTGCCGCTGTTGCTTGACAAAGCGGAGACTTACAACGTGGTCGCTACGTCGCCGCTGTACGACGGAATTACAGGCGCTATGTTCGTGGATGAGCTTGGAGTTCCCGTCCGCGGTGATTTCTATTTGGTTCCTTTGCTACGCTACCAACAGCAAGGCAGCAAAGTAGCACACTTCACCAGCAACGATGTGAAGCGCTCGAGTTACGGTGACTACTTGAAAAGAAGCAAAGGGAAACTGGGCGGACACAGAACAGGGCAGCAGGATGTTTTCACGTTGCTGACACACGGCTCTTCACCAGCGTTATTTCGGCAATTCCTAGCGAATTCGGAGCCTCGCACGCGCTTCAACCGCTTCAGCGGAAGCATTTCTCAGTCGGCTTGCAACGCGCTGCGAACAATGGAGATGCATGACTTCGATGTCGAAGTAGAATGCGATGCGGATGCCTGACGCGGATGCAGAAGCGGATTGCGGCTTGCGAATTGCTGATCCACATGCGGTGAAGACGCAGAAGTAATGTCGAAAAATTGTGCTAGAAAACCAATTGTGCAAATGTATGCAAACCTTGTAGATGTGTTTTTTTTAACTTCAGAGAAGCAACTAATAAAACATGGTGTAAATGTATTCGAAACCTTGCAAATGCATTCAAAACTGCGAAGAAATGACGAATAACACTTGCTGGAAATGTATTGCAAACCTTGTAAATGTATTCCAAACCTTGTTTGATTCAACCAAGCATGCCTATGCACCTAAAGTGTGAAGTTGAAGTGACTGAGTGTGTGTGCGTGTGTGTGTGTGTGTGCGTGAGTGCGTTCTTGTGTAACATATTTAGCCAAAAACGCGTTTCAAAAGGCCTGCCTGCTAGTCTAGAGCCGTCTTTGCTGAAAGCTGCTTCAGAATATATTTTCAGGTGTGCTTCAGAATCATGTGTCAGAATCGTGTGATTCAACCTAGAAAGTCTCGACGATGTTTAATTCGAGAATTCGAAGAGTCAGCAGCGTTCATCATTCTGCTATTCGAAAACGCAGAGAAAGACGCATTATATTTTCAGGAGCTAAGCCTAAGCCACAGTAAAAATGCTGCAAATACTGCAAAAGAAATCGATTTTGAAAATACACTGACTTTTTAAAATAAATAATTTGCACTGCACGTTTTCGTCGCACGATGTACGATCAAAAAACAAACATAACGAAAGTTGCGTTGAATTCGCCTCATGGCCACATTCGCCATCGCCACATTCGCCACTGGCGCTCAAGAAAGTACGGCGGCAGTACGGCAGTACCGCTCTCCACAGCGCTCTCTTGCTTGCTAATAAAAATACAGCGGAATGCTGTAGGAAGCCTATGTGAGGAAGCCTGTGCAAGCAGCGGTCATCAGCAAGATGCTTTCGAAGAAAACACATGTGGTTGTAGCGCTCGTGCTTTCCCTTCTGTGTTTGCTATTAACGCTTTTGCATAGGACAACGCAAGCAAGCAAGCAGACGTCGCAGCGCAAATCCGACAACGACGATGAACCAGACTTTCAGCAGCAGCAGCAGCAGCAGCAGTTTTCTCTGGCAAATTTCAATGCTTTCGCCGTCAGCGCTAAAGTTGATTGCTCCATTTTTCGACCAACGTGTGCAAGCGACAAGGACTGCAGTCGACAGTGTTTTATTGGTAACGCGACTAAATGCATAGGAAACACGTGCAGACTTGATCGAAGAATTACAGTGCAGAATTTGCGTGTCACGAAACAGCTTAATTGCTCGCAAAAACTTGGCTGCTTTCTGTCGTATGCTCATGTCAGCAGCAAAGATACGACTACCACTTTGACGCTACCGATTCATTTTCTAGCTCAAGTAAATCATGTCGGAAAGCTGCTGAACCCGGTTGCTTTTCGAAACGCAACTTTGAAGCAAGGTTTCGATTACAGGAAGCACGCGGGAAGCATCGCGGACGCGATTGTGTGTAATAAAGACTACGACTCGTTTGTTGCTCTAAGCGGCACGATGAGTGAGCCCGTAAAGTACTGCGTTCAAAAACACGATCCCATTCAGCGAACGTTTCTTCAATAACCCTTCAATAACTTCGTTTCTCGCCCGCGTTTGTGTTTTTCGCGAAATTCACATTCACATTCACATTCACATCGGAGAGCGTCTATTAAAAATAAAAATAAAAATTCAAGTTACAATTTAATACCGAAGCGCTGTCATAGCTGTCGAAGCTGTCTTTGAGAATAACTTCGCCTTCGCCTGAATCTGATCGCTCGTCGAACGAGCGGAAAGAAAAAACAAAGAGCTTATTTAGAAAACACATATGCTCATGCGGCCTCTGCGGCAGTGCCTCGTGAATTCGTGAATTGAGAATCTCAATTCGCCAAAATTGCTGAAATTCAAATTCAAAATTGCATGCACCATTGCATTGCAATGAAAGAGAATGAATGAAGATGTTGCTTTAATGCGTTTCGAATAAAATATTTGAATTATATTCAGGCTGTTGCAGGTGGTAGGTGCTATGCGATGTAAGAAAAGTGTAATGCAAAAAGACGATTGAAAAAATTGTATTCGATCTATGCTGTGCGCTTATTTTAAGAAGAAGAAGCTTTGCATGTCGCCGAAGATGTAGAAAAAATATCGCTTCCATTTCAGGCAGAAGGCAGATCGAACTCAAACTAGCCGACCTGTATTCCACTAAGCCGGAAATGCAGAAGAAAGGCTGTCAAACTTGTTGCACCTGTGCGATTCAATGCGAGTGAGCACTGACTTTGGCGCACACGTTAGACGCGCGTTTTTTGAATTTGCTTCTTATCGCATGCTGCGGTTATGAAGTGGTGGCGTAAATCAAGCCTTTACAACAGATGCAGGAATAGTGTGGTGGCGCGCTGACGACAGTTACTTGCAAACGTTAGACGCGCGTTTTTTGAATTTGCTTCTAATCGCATGCTGCGGTAATGAAGTGGTGGCGTAAATCAAGCCTTTACAACAGATGCAGTAATAGTGTGGTGGCGCGCTGACGACAGTTACTTGCAAACGTTAGACGCGCGTTTTTTGAATTTGCTTCTAATCGCAT
>JBANCZ010001395.1:0-22020 GCA_037040025.1 Sphaerogastrella javana | reverse complement strand
CTCTCACTCTCTCTCACTCACACTTCTCCTTTGCTGGCAGTGCAAAACTTTCAACATTGATAAATTTTTAGTAATTCTTCGGTGTTGCTGCCGCTACTGGTGCATGTTTTTCATTTTGGGGCAAGTTCTGGGCTCACTTTTCGTGGCAGCAAAGGACTTTATGAATAAGTGCTAAAATGCCAGAGTCCAGGACCGCAATGGACCGGGCCATGTCATCCTGGTTAAGCTGACGAACGCAGCATAGGACCTTCTCCTCCCACCTCCCACCTCCCACCTCTTGCCGTACCCAACACCACAACATGAACACCCCACCCTACAGAGCTTGACGTTGTTTCAGTGAGAATAAAAAAAAGAACCGTCCTTTGTTCTTCGTTGATGTTGTTTTTAGCTTGATGATTCATTGGGAAAGTGGAGCTGCCGCCTGAGTAAAAAAATGTACGAAATGTATTTGTATACACTTTTCACTCACTCAGCCAGACAAATATGCAGATACAGTCGCTATGAAATGAATTCTCCCCAGACGAAAGTTTGTCATCTCAATATACTTGATGGAGCTATGTCTCTATGATGGATATATGTAATTTAAAAAAATCAAGAAAAGCCCCATAATGTTATTATAATAATTAATATAGTATGTTTTTAGAAGAAGAAGCTGCAACCCATTAATAAATTCAAATATAAACATAATATAAAATGTATTAATTATATGTTTAATGTTGAATCCGAAAACAGACCAATAAGAATCAGTTGCAATATCATTATCAATGAAACGATTTGCTCTTTAAATGCATTAAGTCCAATCAAATGCACTCCCCATGCACAAAAAAAAAAAAATGATTTAAGGGTTTCAAAATATCATATACATATACATGAATGTATGTGTTTTTCATTATATATATATCATGAAATACATATGCACATACAGAGCAGGGAATGCACATGTGCTTGTACTCCACTCGAAATGTATTTCGAGCGCGCATGTCAAAAGGTCACCTGAAAACAATCTGCCCCTCCGACATATATATATATATATAGTGTGTATATGTATTTGTGTGTGTTAGTGTCTGTTAGTGTGTGTATGTGTGCCTTGCAGTAATTACATGCTAGCCTACCCTTTTTTAGTATGAGCAACTAAAACGCCCAATTTTATTTATGAGTCTGACAGGCGAACCCTAACAGACCAACCCCACTCACCCAAGTGTGGGCTCTACTTACAAATGGTGCTCTTACTCTTTCTCTATTTTTCTCTCTCCCTCTGTATGTCTTTCTCTCATTCACACTGTGCATTTCTGTATGGTGAGCCATGAATTATAAATTTGCGTTAAAAGCCTACCATAGAATGAACTATTGTACCCTTAGTTTTCGTTAAATAAATATCGCATTATCAATATTCAATGATTTGCACTAGATTTTCAAATAATTATAAGATGTGTTTATGCTTTTGCTAAAAAAAAAAAATATTTATGATTGTAGTGTACCTAACTGAAGTGGACATGATACGAATCCTCAACACATATTCAAATCGGGCCCAATAGGTCAGTCTATGTGTCGCCAGCCAAACCCAAGTAACTATCGCACCGGTCGTTTTTAGAGCCAAATATGTAATGCAAAATATTTAAATACATCCCCCTTTTTTGACCTTAAAAACTTTGGCTAATTGCAACCACAGGCAAAAGGTCACAGGCTGTACAAAGACACACGTCCACTGAACAATAGGGCCAAGGATTTGGGATGCTGTTTTATATTGTCCAGGTAGTCGGACTTTTGAAGTTCTGAGCATCCGAATGTCCGAATATGACCTTGTGTTATATGAAAATTAACCTTTTGTGCAAAATTGAACCCAACTACAGGCCTACAGATTCGTTAAGATGCGATGATCGTTGACAAGTACAATTTCGTCCCCTATGGACCCTGTATGTAACGAAGCAATGGTACCAGCGTCCAGTATAAATGTATTTTCATTTTGCGTAAATTTTCTGCTTGATTTTCTTGAAATTGTACACAATTTAAAAAGGGTTCCGGTCCGTATCCTACCTGGATCATCTAGGGGTTGATATTTCGGTCACTTTTCTGTGCATTTTATTAGCTTACTTTGAATTTCTCATTTTTGCATACGTGCCAAGACATTTGCTAAGATTTGTTGGGGTTTCTGTGTCCCTTTTTGGTCAGCGTGGGAATCGCACGCATGGGCATATTGGTCAGCGTCAGCTTGCAAGAATCTTTAATCCGATTTTAATGAAGCGCAACGCTTTTGCGGTCTGCTGAATTTATGGTCTATCCGTTGGTTCTCTTTTTCTTGTGACATTTGGGCATTTTTAATGTTTCTTTTGAATACTCGATTTTTTTTGGTATCTGTGAACTCTGACAGAGCTTTAGTAGTATACATTATTATTAGTATTATTTTGAACATCATATTAACTAAAGGCTTAAGTAAAAATAAATAAATTAAATTAAATTTATTAAAGGATATTTGAAGCAATAATTAGTTGGGTCGTTCAATCGTTAGTTCAGGCTCTACTTTAAAGTTTTTAGTATGTATTTAGACTTTTAAGCAATCTTGACCTGCCTGCTAGCAAAAGCGGTGTTTGTAGCTCTTATAGTTTTCGAAATCTAGATGTAATAGAGATTGCCTGTTTTGCACAAAGCTTGTTTCAGTTTTTTAACACAGGGCCTAAATTGATTTTATTACTAGATATTTTTTATGGAGTTTTCATTATTTTTTTTTTTGTTTACTTTATTATATAATCATGTAAATACCATTTCAACACGAACCATTTCGTAAAATTGTAAGTCTTAGGTTAATTTAATTACGTACGCAGTCCAATCGTAACGGTAGGTTCCACTTTCAACCTTAAAGTGAGATTATCTTCGATTTGCAAATCCTCCGAAAAGTAGTGCTAAATTTGAAGTTTCTCAAAACTTTTGATAAAATGAGCTTTACAGAAGCCAATCCATATTTCCATCCTAAAAATTAATAAAATATTTAAAAACATATTTAAAATGAAAGAAAAGGAAAGCGTGTTATACCAACGCATGCTCGGTTGCCTTTGAGAAACGGCATATGTATACTTTGACAATGTTTTCAGTTTTCCCTGGGTTTTTATAATATCAAATAGGATAAGCTAAACAATGTTATTTTCTTGTTTTTACGACGCACTTTTTTACCATCTTTGACTTTGACTTTAATATATAAAATAAAGTACATAAGCATGTATATCACGCCGACAATTCGCGATGTCAAGACTACATTAGTTTTATTATTACTGTTATTATGTTAGCTATAATAATCATAATACTTAATTTATAGTCTGAAGCAAAACAACAGTGATTAGAATTCCTAGTACCAATAGGTAAGTCAACAAAGTGATAATAATATAGATATTATATATAACATAATTTTAACTCATATATTTCGCCTTTTTAATTGAAATTAAATTTATGATAGATAAAAACAAATATTGCATTATCGCAAGCCCACAAATACGAAAACAGCTCGGGTATGTCACATATTAGTCAGATTATAAAAACCTGAATTAAGTAAGGTTTGATTTAACATTTGGTATTTAATCGATATATACATTTATAAGTTATGCATACATGCATATTTATGATTTATTTTGAGTGTTACTTAACATCTAATCGGTTTCTACATTTCGAAATAGAAATTCGAAGCCTCAATTATAATGGTTGTCTCTGAAGTTGTAGTTTATGTTGCTGATGTTGTTGTTGCCACTGTTGGCAGCGATAATTAAGCAGTCAAAGTCAAACGATGGGAGCAGCCACAACAAAAAGAATATACTGCTCACTGCTGACATCAACTCCAACTCCTACTCCTACTTCAACTTCAACTCCAACTCCAACTCCAACTTCAGCTCCAAGTTGTGCCTCTGCTTATACTTTTGTCTGTGGCGGCGACTGTAGCAGCTCAACAATGGCAACTCATTTCACCCGGTTAGGGATTTGATGAATGATCTCATCAGTGAGGTGTCGGAGTCTCGATGATTGGCTTTGCCAAGCTGTGCCCCGATATGCTGCTGATGAGCCTCATTTGTGGCCTAGTGTGTACAAATTTAAAATTTAATAATTAACAATTGTTTTTTAATGCCAACAGCAGCACACACACATGTGCTTGTATATATGTATATACTTATCCAGAAATCTCTATCTATTTCACGGACGAACTTATATCGAATTTCTTTCGCTCGAGTACTTTGGTAGCTGTCAATCGACCCATCCAGTTGGCGTCGATTGTCCCCCAGACGCCTTCAACTGGCTTCGCATCTCGAGGAGATCGAGATCTCTTTGTTACGAATGATTAATGATGCGAAATTATGAACTCGCTTGTTCTAAGTGATGTGCCAAAGGGGCAGCGGCTGCGGTAGCCCCTGTGGCACCGTATACCAGGCCAGGGCATGGTAGGGCAGGACAGGGTTTCCCCGGTGCGCTAGTTGTAAGTAGTTTTGTTAATCGGTTAAAGAAAAATGACTTCATTAAATTCATTAGCGCCCATGTGTGAAATTCGTTCAATTGGTATTCGATTCGTTTTAACCTTTAGCAGTTTGCATAAGTATAATTCTCTATGTAAAAATAAAAAAAAATTATGATTATTTATGCTGCTTAATAAATTTTATAATATTTAATAATTACTTATCAAACAGGCCAAAGAAAACGAGTTTGAACATATAAATTCTATATATACAAGCTTAGTCTATGGAAGCTTGTTTGTATGTCTGTTTGTAAATCTAATCACACTGACTTTAATGTAATAAAATAAGACAACAAAACTGATCGGGGTCTTAAGTAAAGATTATCCGGAGTGTGTGAGTATACAAATGTATACATATGCATGTTGTGCATGCATACATTCGCTCATTATAATTTGCCAAGGCAGAAGGAGGAAGTAGGCAAATGGTTTTAGTTTAGATTTTTGATTTCGATTGAGCTTTTGCATTACTCTGTTATTGGTCCTATTACAGTAACTATACTTAAAATCAGTTTCGCTTGTATAGTTATACTAAAACATATTTTGACTCTATGTTTAAAAAACACAAAAAGGATCTCTTAACTTTATGCAAAGTTGAGTTGTGTATTATAGGTAGAAGGAGACATGATTGATCCCATAAATTAAAAATATTATTGATCAGAAGAGAAGCTGAGTCGGTTAAGCCATGTTTGTCCGTCTGTCTATCCGTCCGCGTGAAAACCTCGATTTCGGAAACTATTAGATCAATAGTATACATATTTGGCATGAGCATTCGTGGAATACGCAGATGAAATTTACTTCACATTTTGATTGTCTGCACCCTCAACTTCGGAGCCCAACTAGTTATGCTTTGGCACATATAAACTGAATTGCATTAACCACATACTCTAAACTTCGGAAAGGTACCTCCAAACCCCCACTCGTGGGTAGTAAAATACCGGTTTCAAAGCCGCCATTTTGATGAAATTTTTTTTAGGACTATTATGTAATCATTTCATATCCATTTAAACATTTTATATTGTAAAATTATAACTTTTAGTTTACTTTAATTACATACGTCGAACAATCGTTACGGTAGGTTCCACTTTAAAGCTTAAGGTGAGATTATCTTTGATTTCCAAATCCTCGTTCCGGAAAGTAGTGCTAAATTTGAAGTTTCTCAAAACTTTTGATAAAATAAGCTTAATTGAAGTTAATCCATATTTCCATCCTATAAATATAAATAAATTATTTAGAAACCTACTCAAAAGGTACACGTAAAAAGGGAAATGTTATATACCAATGCATGTTCGTTTGCCTTTGAGAAACGGTATAAAAGCGAAAGGATGCATGTCTTGCAGTTTTTGGGGTAGGAAATTATCAGGATTAAATACATCCGCATCAGGGCCCCAAAGTTGCGGGTGTCGTTGAATATGGAGCAGGTAAATTATGATGGGAACCCCTTCCGGAACAACGACACCATTTGATAATTTCATATCTTCATTAAACTGCCGTACTGTCTGCGCAAGTGCAGGAAATAGCCTCAAAGTTTCGTTTATGACCATGTCAAGATAATCCAATTTTGCTAGGTCTTCATAGGTCACTTCGAAATCTCCAGAATCTGGGAACACTGATTTAAGCTCCTCATAAACTCTTTCTTGGTGTGGAGGACTCATCGCCAGTTGAAATATGACAAAAGCTGTTGTTATACCAGTAGTTTCAAATGACGCCACGACCAATGTGTGCGCTTCATCCAGAACTTCCTGATAACTCAAATTATTACTTTTATACTGTTCTATAGCAAGATTAATAAATGTGTTCTTATTATTGTTCGATGTTTTTTTCAATTGTTCATCCAACTGTCTGTCGACCATCTATAAATTGAAATAATCTATAAAATAAAGAACATTCAATGCAAGGCAGGTCAACCTTCTTGATGAATCCACGAATAATATCAAGGCTCTTTTTATGCTGAATGCCCAAACCGGATAAGTACCGTATTAATTTGAAATTTAGCCATGGTCGCAAAAAAAAGGACGATGAAATGTGAATCATTCTATAATATTAACACATGTTCAATTAATAATAATAAAATTATTCTTCGAATGAATTTCAATCTTACTGTTTATAACTTTTTATAAGGGTGCCGTTTTTATATATTTCTTCCTTCGTGGTATCACAGCCCAGTGTGGTTTCTAAGCGAAATATTTAGTATTATTGAATAGAGTTTATAAAGTGACAAATGTTTACATACGCGTTGCTATTCTTAAAGTTAAACTATGAAGCATGGAAATCAATCTATGTGCTCCGTTTCCAACTAGTTCATCCAGTTGTTTTAGGAAAAGCCCCGTTTCGCTATTGAAAATGGGTAGAAAACTAACTAAAACATTATGACCAAATGCGGAATTTAGAGCCTTTCGATGCATATTCCACAAATCACCTAAAACAATAGGGACATAATTTTAGAGAGCACAAACAACTTATATTAACAGAAATATTACCTTCAATACTGAGTAATCCATTGCCAATTGTTTCTTTAAACAAAGCATGACAAAGTGTGCCTCTATAAGAAGTTGCCGTTAACACTTCTTGTGCGATATCTGGGTCACTTATAATTAAAGTTGGAATAGGCCCTATCCACGTTAAAAAGAATTCTCCAAAGGATTTCATTTCTGGCAAAAGTTTACCGAATACTCCTGAAATTTATATCTCTTGAGTGCTCAAGTATATAATTTTCTTCTGAAATATACTTACCCTCTGATCTCCAAAATTTATCAAGGATTCCAATTACTGGATATCCAATAGGCCCGGGAACTTTCAACATTAATTGATAAAACTTTCTGCGACTCCAAAGTATATAGACCCACATAATTAAAAGAACACTAAGGTAAAACTGTAAAGACAACATTTTTGAACCCCTTGCTATGAAATATAGAGTCAGTTTAACTATAAACTTTCTTGTTCAGGTATTTATAATCGCAAATAGGTATGTTTGTTTCAATAATATAGTAGTTTAATTGTAATTTAAATTCTGATGTAAGCGCTAAAAATTACAATATGGCAAAGATTGAATGCAATTCATTTGAATTGCACTCTTTATATAGGCCTAATAATAATGAATACACAAAGGGGTCTAATTAACTTTGTACAAAGTCGATTTGTGTATAACAATTCTGTACAGAAAATACTAAACACAGGGTCTTACTGTCTGGCACCGTCTCTTTTATTGTATATTTGCATAGTGTTTTCATAGGTATAGGCACACATCCACACATTCAATCAAGTCAGATTAACTTAAGTTAACCACACACTGGCCCCATTTAGTGGCACCTTTCGTGGCCCGTTTACCCATTGATGAGCTAACCACAAAACAGAGCCAAAATGGTTTGCAGCCTGGAAACAAAATCGCACGATGATTTCCTTGGCTTTTGGCTATTTACGGAGACTGCAAGCATGGGAAAATCAATACGCCTGGTCTGGTAAATGTGGCACATATAGGATGGATTTACATGAATTGTCTGTTGGTCTGGACATGGACATGAGCATGGTTGTGAATGTGTAGACGGAGGTGGAGTTGGGAGTTGCACATAGACCATAAGTCATCGGCATTGATAGTCATCAATCGCAGCCGCGCTCTGGGTTGGCCTGGCCGCAAAGCGCGAAGTGTAACTACAATTAGTTGGGGGCTGAGGTTGAGAAAAACTGTAAGACTTTTCGAACGATAACATATAACACAGCGACCCAAAGAAAAAGACTTGAGTTGCCTTTCGGCCAGTTGTGGCAACACTCTAGCATATGGTTGAGTATGGAATGGTATATGAAAATCTTTTGGTTCGTTACTCCAACGCATTTTCCAAAACCTGGTAATTTTTCTTAGACGTCGGCTGCCCTGGCAACCAAGCCGCTCAGCCTGGTCTCACTTCTCGAACTGCAACTCCAACTCCAACTGCAATACCAACACCCAATACTCCGACTCCAACTCCCCGTTCTGTAAGTCACTTTGTCAGTTTGTCAGTGAGTTTGTCAGTCAGTTAGGTTAGTTGTGAGACTGAGGTACCGTCTTGTCTGGTCGCGGTGACTGTGAGGCTCGTTGAACCTTTTTAACCGTTGCTTGGTCAAGAGTTGTTAACCATATTAAAGTGTTCAATGATTAATTACACGCGTCCAAGATTAATTGAAATCAATCAAAGCTGAAGTTAACTAATGGCAACACGTTTGTAATCTCCGCATTTCATATACTATACCAATACACTACTCCACTCTCCTCGCAACTCCATTACAGTCCACTCCATTCCAATTCCATTTCGTTGTGTGCATGTCTGGAATTTCTAGACTCACATAGAACGCGGCAGTTAGGCATATGGTATATAAGGAGGTGAGGGGAGTTACTGGAGTACTATACTACTCCTGGCTCAACATTCGTATTCACAGTCGTTTTATTAACCACAGAGGTACATACAAACCAACTATTTCTATTTATAATGTATTCTCCAGTCTTCCACTTTTATTCCCATGCTTAATTACAATTAAAGGTCTATGGGTTATGCGTCTAATCGCTTTCAGGGCGCGGTTGCTGTTTGAGTAATTTCAGCAAAAAAGTAAGAGTAGTTCTCATTGAATCACTACCACAAAATTGGATTGTTTTTATGAATTTCACGGAATCACTTTGCGACTTGCCAAATCTAATAACTAATCTAATAACTTTAAAGAGTTTCGTGTTCACACAATTTTTTAATATATAATGCAATATATGAATTTTTTACATTATTTCATTATAAAATATTAATAAAATATAAATTACTTTATTTTTAATGTTTTATTTTAATTAATTCTCTGAATTTATACACTAAAAAAAAGCTAAAATGAGTACGATGGAAAAAGTAATTTTTATCATTTTCAAACTCACCCATAAAATAAAACATTTTATTAAATATATCTTAAGATTTGTTTAACAATTCTAAGACCATTTTTACACTTTCTGATATCTAAAGTTAAACACAATGGAAAATGAATTTCACGCAGAAATTTTAAGCCGCAATATCCTGCACTAATTAAATTTAAAATTTGCTTTAATCATGTGCCAAATACATACACTCACACTCAGCTGTGGTTACAATCTGATTAAGGTAAGGCAATATCAATTGGCTGACAGTATGCTAAATTATGGATTATGCCCCCGGGGCGACAATCCTCATATCGGTTACAATGTGCCCACACGTCGCACGTGACACACAAGCGCCTAGTGTATGCGAAAGGGAAAGAGGCATTAGAGGAGTGGAGTAGAGGAGGAAGAGGACACGTTACTTGTAACCGATTCGCTTCCTTCCGCCGATACACCTCTGCACAAAGAACACAAGCCAAAAGAGACAAACGGAAGCAGTCGAAGCACACATTATACTCCCTCACCCTGCCTGTTTACTCCCCTTGCGTATAATCTTCCCTTTCTCACCCTCAACTTCTATGCTCAAACCCACATGTGGTTAATTATAATTACGCAATTTTAATATCAAAACACGAAAGTCAGGCAACAGACAACGTCGAACAGACAGCCATGCAACCAGGCGGAGCTCATATGCAGGACAACGTCCAGGTTCAGTTCAGATTGAGGTTCGTCCTGCCAACCTGACTTTAACTAACTCTAAGCGTTCGCCACCCCAAGGGTTGTTCTCGGCGTTTGTCGAGTTCGCGTTGAAAAGGCGAAAAATGATGAATGAAATACGACGATTTTCAATGACAACAACCCCGCCAGTAACTGAATGAAACCAAGCATAGACCAGTCCCGAAGCATGCCCGACAGGTTCGTCGTCTATGTCCACCCACTCCTGGTGTGTCGGCTTCTGCTCACACCTCACTCCAGCACGCACACTTTGAGCTTTGATTGAGCATATCCGGTGGGATTAATGAGGGGGATGTTTGCGGTTATTTATGCCCACAACTCCAATTCACAGCAGACCCAGCCCAGCACTGGAAATCGGAGCGGCTAGAGCAATGATAGTGAGAGTCGAAGAGGAAGTGGAAGTGGAAGTGGAAGTGGGTGGGAGAGGTTGGTATTGCTCGCTTCAGCCAACCGAAAAATATTAGCTTTTATGATATTGATAGAAACCGATGTCTATTGACAATTAAACAATAGCTCATACACAGGCACACACAGCCAATCCAGGGGCGGTTCAATGCAATACTCGCCCTTTTGGGGGTAAGTACTTGCTAGTTAGCTGGGCGTTCTTGTTGCCACAACAAACCCCCGGTCCCTCGGTGCTAGATAGCAATCTAGGGCTGAAGAATTTATATGCACATGTGAAACCCAAACGGAAAAACGGAATGCGAATCTGTTCTAGCATTCCGTGGTGGAAAGGGGATTTGATATTTGCCTTTAGCGTAATTTGCCTAGATTTTTATGTTTATTAGCGGGATTAATAAGTCATTAATCTTATCAGGATAGAGCGAAAAGGTGTTGGCATTCGTATTTCAGACATATTAAACGCATATGTTGCAAATTTAATTGAAACGCGAGATATTTTAGTAAAATAGAAATGTTTCTGTATAGCAAGGAGTTCTATAGAGAAGATAATTATCTCCATCATTAGCTTGAGAGCATACTAACAGCTAATTTATAAAACTCTTAGTAGCTGCACTTACCTGCAGAAATAAACATAATAAATAAGCATTTATTTGTTTCTTTTGTTTTTAGTTTTTGTTTTTATTTTTTAGACATGACGCAGTTGCTGGAGAGGAGATGAAACAACAAATCAAGAATAACAAACAAGGCGACACAGAGACACACAGAGACCGGACTAAAGGTCATCTAATAAAAATTCAACTGATAATTATGACAATCGTACGTGATAATTGCAGCAACACAATAGGCCCTCCCACACACACCACCATGCATTTACACACACACTCACCTACGCCCACACACACACACACACCTACTCGACTACAGCTGCGTCTCTGTGATGGGTCTGCAAATGCTCCAAAAGAGAGATGCCGACATCGTGACAGCTCCAAAACAAAAGCAAACAGACGGCACACACAGAAAAACTTCTAATTAGTCCAACTGGCACACAAGTTTCCAAAAAAGAATTCCTTAGTTCGGAGGGGAGAATATGGAGCACGGGGAACAGCAGGCAAACATTCATAAATAAATGTAGATTTGCTTTTATTTATTTTTAAAACATGCTCGTCGCAGACGTTGAGGCAACAGGCACGCACAACTTAGTGGAGGTCAGCACATTGCCATAGGAGAGGTCAAGTTTTTGGTCCATTTCCTATGATAATTTTGGAGTATGCTCTTAGGATTTTATGAAACTAAAAATGAAATCAATTGAGACTGCTGCCGGTAGCCTTTAAATAGAAAATGCACTTATTCGTTTTTCAGTATAATTTATTCATAAACTTCGTTTATCTGTGAAACGTGTCACCATATAGGTCCTTTATATACGTAAAATCTGCCATATCCGTTAAGTCCGCGATTTTCGCCAAATCCGCGCAAATCAAGAGGACTCAACGGCATATTATACCTATCCAGTGGCTCCCCATAGGTCAGTGAGAGCAGCATTCCCAAAATCAAGGTAAAGAATATAACGGCACGCATTTTGAATAGTTTTTTTTTTTTGTACAAGTCCACAATATAGATGTACTATTCGCAAATTTTAAAATTGAACTGTTATGTGTAGGGTCCGTAGACGCGCCTTTTATAGAACAGCAGCACCGATGCTATCGTTTATCGTCTCGATATTAATGAAATTCAATAGAATTTCATAGAATTCCCCAATTGTTTACCAAAAAAAAAAGCCAAATACCAAAACCCGTTTCACACCAAATGTGAAAACAAAAACAAACAAACCGCTTACCACTTAAACTTAATGTTTTCATTGTCTTCTTTTTCATCTCTAGCTGTGTTTTTGGCTTTGCCTTTTCTGTCTGATTTTTGTGGTGTAGGTTTTTGGCGAAATAAACATATCAATAAACGGGTTCGAAAATCGCTTTCATAGCTCCAACAAAGTCAATGAGCTTGAATTAATACTTATTTGTTTATGTTCAGCTTATGCAAATTGCCCGAAAACCTATTCTAGATATGTTATCATATGATATATGTACCAACAATCAGTTCTAGGGGATTTTTCTACGTTTTATTTATGTTCTTAAATTGTTCTAGCTATTTATTTTGTTTAATTAACTAATATAATTCAGGAAAATACGTAACATTAATTTGTTTATTTTGAATATTATGTTAAAAACATTATCTGGTTTCCATATTGTGATTCATTCTATATTACATTGTTTCCGCACAGACACAAACAGGTTGTTTGAAATGATTTCTGCATTTTATTAAGACTTTGAAAACACTAATACTGATTTACATATACATATGCTAATAGAATCTATAAAACCGTTTTAAAAAACGCATCAAGTCACTTAATTAATTGACATAGATTCAACGAATAAAAACCTATTTACATATAAAATAAAACTGTTTTAATAATTAGAAAATTTGATAAATGCTTAAAAAATGTAATTAATTTTAAAAATGTTTATATTTTTTTTTTGTTTTGCATATATTTTAAATTTAAGTAAACTTTAGAAAATTTCAGAGAATATAAAAAAAATAATAATTTAAAACAAGGCTTAAAAATGTTAAATTGAATCATTAATTTGCAAAAATTTCTAACTCCATATTAAGATTTTTTTAAATTTAACATAAACTAGAAATATCTTTTAATTCGTTAAAAATAATTTTGGAAAGGTTATTAACACCTAGTCATACCTATAATTAGGGTTTTATAACAGATGTGTGAAAACGAAAAATTTTGTATTCGAGTTCATTTATAGGAATTAAAGAGGAACATTTAGTCATTATTGGTTATTAACGCGGAAGCTGGATGACTACCAAATTTGAGAAATATTGCGGCTTGTGTTAAGGTTGAAAACAAATTCATGTTTATGGCTGGAAATGCCCAAATTGATCGGTGATCAATAATATGCTAAGCACAAGCATATTGTATTACCACAAAAAGCAATACAATAAAACAAAACACCAAAACTCAAAAATAAAAAAAAAAAAAATATTAGATACGATACAATAAATATTTCGTGTCTGTCTATTTGAATTTGATTTGCTTTGATCTCTGACTATTGTTGTTGCTGTCTCTTTGCTGTCTTTCTGTTTATTTCGCTATTGCTCCTTGGTTCTCGTTTTATTCTGAAGTCTGATACACGAGTAGCTGCTGGAAAGCTGGGCAAATAAAATATCCAGGCTATACAGAAACGAATTCGCGCCATAAATCAGCAGCACCACTGTACAACGGAAGCATCGATCGATTGTGTCGTCAGCAGACCATCAGAGATCATTACAATCTGTCCATGCAGTACGAGAGCCGGCATCTATATACCCATTACTTTAGTAGGCAGTGCCAAGTGGCTCGTCTCACATGTGCGATGCAGACATTGAGTTTGACAACGACGAGTTTTCACTTCGATTTTCGATATACTATATGCCGTTAATATTATGTGTGCATATATCTGTGTGTTTTGTTTGTGTATGATGTGATTTAAGAGTACCGTAAATCACGCCGCTTGTCTAATTTCGTTTCGCTTGAGATTCCCCGCATACTTGCAAACTCAATGGAATTATTTCTTCATCTCGTTGCTTGTGTCAAGTGCGCTCTACCAGCGCCGACTCTCCACGCTCCACGCTCCATGCTCCACTCTCACAGTTCCACGATCCACTCTCCACTCTGATGCTCGATTCTGCCCCAGAAATGTGGCACATTTTGCACATGATCAATACCTCGCCTCTTTGTCTGTCTCCTCCGTTCATTTTGAACACTTATCGATGGCAAGTAGACATTTATCGCGTCTTTATCTCTCTGTGCTTGGTATCGGGATCTGTATATTCAAACATTAATATGCTGCTGTTGTTTATAACTCGTAAATCTGAATGTAACTCACTTTGGATGCTGAGAGCCAGATCAGCGCCTCTTTTGTCAACATTTGCCACTGTCGTGATGTGATTTGAGTACCACTACAACGAGCATCTGCATCTGTGATTCTCACTCGAGCATAACATTCGAAAAAGGCTTTCAACATACTCGATGTCACAGTTGCTGTTGTCTTGTTGGGTCTATCAAATTTGAAAAATATCTTCAAATTGTCAAATTGTTAAGCATCGAGAAACCGATGTAGCTACCTACTTATAGCAAAAGCGATACCAAAATCAGCAAGTGAAAGTGTAATGAGTAAATTGGGGATGTGTCGTTTCCCTAGCTAGCATTTCTGATTAGGATTTATGAAAACATATTTATAAAGCAGTCTAAATTTGTTATATAATAATTATATTGCCTCAAAACATCAAAATCATAATAACATATTAAATTACATAAATATAATATAAATATAATTCAACATTAAAAACCTGAACAAACACTTTTAAAATATATACTATACTTATTTATTTAAAATCAGCTTCTTCTCTCTACAACCAAGCCAGGTTCAACTTGTAATTTCAGTGATATATTATCTATAATCTCCAGATCCTCAAAACGAAAGCTTGTGCTAAATTTATAGTTTCTCAAGACCTTCGCCAATATGACTTTTAATGACATCAAAGAATATTTCCAACCTGAAAGTTAATACAGAAATTCGAATATATCATTTTAAGGAAGCTTCTAAAAATATAAAAAGTCGATTATTTCGTCTCACCTATGCAGTTTCTTCTGCCTTTGAGAAATGGTATAAATGCATACGGATGTTTACTCTGCATATTTTGCTGTAGAAAATTTTCGGGGTTAAATTTATCAGCTTCTGGACCCCAGACATCCTTATTGCGATGAGTGTGGATTATGCTTATACAAATTTGTAGTCCCCTTGGTAATTCAACTCCATTGGTTAGCGTTAGTGAATCTGATAGAATGCGTATGGACATTGGAATAGCTGGTAGAAGCCGCATGCTCTCATTTAACACCATGTCGAGGTACTCCAGTTTTTGTATATCGTCATAGGTAACTTTAAAATCACCAGTGTTGGGAAATATCGATTTGATTTCCTCGAACAACCTCTCTTGGTATGCAGGAAACATGGCCAACAACATTAGAGTGTAGGCCGTTGTCAATGCAGTTGTCTCAAAAGCCGCTAAAACTATGATATTTGAGGCGTCTTCAACTTCCTGATAACTAAAAGTCTTCATTTTATACTGGTCAATGACATGTTTGATAAGGATATTGTTCTCAGACGGGTCAACATTTTGAACATTTTCGTTGAGATTGTTTTTAATGAACTATAAAAAGGGATTTAATTATTACAAAAGAACGAAAGCTTAGGCATTTTATATAAACCTTTTTTAACAGATTTCTTATTGCTAAATTTGCTTCATCGATCACTTTCTGTATGCCGGTGAACTGTCGCATGAATTTATTATTAAGCCAGGGTGATAGAATCATTTCCATTACGCAATCGTTAAAACTTTGACAAGATACTAAATATACCATACCGTAATAGGATATCAATATTTACAGAAACTCACCTCTGATAATACCTCAATATAGACTCGTCTTTAATGATTTTTTCCTTCTTGACATCACCACCCATTGTTGTTTCTATAATCAAATACATTATATCATAACATCACTCACTAAACTGTCACTTACGCGTAGCTATTCGTAACGATAACATTTTCAGATGTGGAATTAAATTCTGCTCTCCTTGACCAACTAATTGATCGAGACTCTTCAACAAAGTATCCGATTCATTATTGAAAATGGGCAGAAAACTGATCAAAACATGATTACCAAAAGCTGGGTTTAAAGCCCTACGATGTTTGCTCCACAAAGGGTCTATATAAAAATTACGAATATGCTTGAGTTAGGAGAACTCTAATAAATATCGTCTATATTACCGTACCATTTATGACGATCAATGCATCGCCCAATACACATTTAAATGCGTTAGCTGGTATAACACCTTTGCTCAGAGCCTGTGGTGCATTTAATAATTGCTGATTTAAGTCTGGATCACTTACAAATAAAACTGGTATTGGACCAAACCAACCCATCCACGTCGCTCCCCATTTCTTGATTTCCAAAAGTATGTCGTTCAACAAACCTGTATAAATAAATAAATTACATCCATGACTTTAAAATTCGCCTATACGTACTTTTTGAAAAGAGCAATCTGTGGATACTTCCGATGATAGGAAATCCAATTGGTCCAGGAAACTTGAGTATTAACTGATAAAGTTTCCGGCGTCTCCATAGCACGTACGTCCAAAGTATTACCAACAGAGTGGACCACAACTGAATAGACAACATGTCCAAAATTTTAGAATCGACTGTCAAAATGTTCTTAAATTGTTGTGCTTTTATAATAGTGATTCAATTGACGTAGTCGAAAGTGTAAATTCCAACTCAAACACCATTTAATCATTTTAGTTTTTATTAATATTAACTTCTGAAAATCGCTCAAAACATTAAAGTCTAAAAATATGCACTATAACCCTAGTCTAGACGAATGTATAACACAAATACATACCACATTTATAATGCTAGAAGATTATCTAAAGTTGCTGCTTTAAAGTTCTATCACAAAGATCTAGCCACAAAAGATAAAAAGCGAAAAAGGGGAATGAAGTAAATATATGCATAATTTGCGATGAATTGAAGCTATTATTGCACGAGCACGTAAAATGTTAATGAGCACAATAGAACCTGCAAGCCATATTCATGAGAATATGTAAAACAGTGACAACCTCTAAAATCATTCAGTGGTCGCCGGTCAAATCAGAAATAGAACACCTGTACCCATTACATTAATTATTAAGGGTATATAATAGATGGGTGAATTTGCTCAATCCAGAATTTATAATACAAGCAACTTATTTTCCACAGTTCTTGATAAAGATTACACTTGTTCAAGACATTAATTGTTAACCAATACCATTAAATCAAACCAGTAACAAATCTCTTCGTCGAGTAACTGTAAGATTAGTTTTAAAAATGATTAAGATAATTTATCGTCGTATTCTTTATTTTTATCTCACTATGGTATCGCTTGATTATATATATAATATATAAAATATATTTGTTAGTAAGTATAACTTCTAAACTTTATGAGAATAGAAATCAAATCAAATTAAACCGTTTCAAATGGTTCAGTTTCGTTTAGGTTTTAATCTTTTATATATTGAAATATCGGTTTAGGATCTGGTTTAGATTTTGAAAAATTTTGACGGTTAAGGTTACTGTTTCGTCTTTGATTTTATTCCTTGCTATACATTTTCTTTTTTAAATTTTACTATCTCATGGCACTTCCACTAGACTGCCCAACTCAATTCATTAATATAAAAGGTGAAAATTTGAACCTATTATTATGCTGACAGGTAAATTGAGCGCCACAAAATCCGGACGAAATTTAGCTTGTCAACAAAAATAATTTCAACTTGACTCACGCAATAGACACTGACAAAATCAGAAATAAAACACTCGTAATACCCATACCACCAATAATATATTCAACATATATTTAACATTAGGGTATATCGATTCTGAAATTTATTTCGTGGCATGAAATGAACAATTTATAATGAGGAAAACCGCATTATTTTTAATCATTATTATTTGATTATATGATATGATGGCTATATAAACGTATATAGTGCATAAAATGTTTAACTTTTAGTCGTTCGTTATTCAAATACTAGTCGAGCATATTCGACTGTAGCAGCGTTCGTGGAGGTGAACTTTCGTTCATGTTCGAGTTATTAGACCGAACTAATTTGGACATGTCACGTGTTTGACAGACATTCAATGAGCTTCAACTAACTTTTATGACACCAATTATTGTGTTCCTTTATATTTAGTTTAGTGATGTGCGACATTCAGTTAATGCATAGAATACAGCAAACTTTGTTTAGCAACATAACAAAATAAATAAATATAAACAATACCTGGATGAACCAGACGTATTTGTTTGTAGTGTGATTTTTTCACCAATACTTGATATAGAGCTGCATTTCTTTTAGAAGTAATAAATTCACGCATTAATATTCGAACTACACACAATTCGATACGCAAATAAACGTTTGACAATACGATGCATTTGAGTTTCATAGCGACTTCGGTTTAAGAATTCGCATTTGGATTTTGGAACAATTATTCACACATTCCAAGTTGCCCTAGATTCACGGCATTGCATTGTTTCATATGGACAATAGATCGCACCGGGAAGATAATATGATGGTGTGGGTAACTCAGGTAACTACTGTAGCACGCAGCTGGACATTGGGTGATCCCTAGCGTTTTCGGTGGTTGCACTTAAGATTCTGCAATATATTTGCCTGCCTTGGGTGCAGTTGTTCAATTTTGGATTATGTGAATATTTGATCGTCGGTTTTTTTTATGCAAAACATATATGCAAAATTTTGTAAGTCGTTTTTTTTACACTTAGCTTTAGTTTACTCTGTTTTTCTTTACTTTTTAGACCCATTGTTCGCGCAATCATAATAAGGCGTAACGTGTTGCTGCGTGTTGTAAGTGCGATAGAGCCGACCTCAATTAGGCAGCTTGATCCCTTGAGTAAAATTCTAGGCCTGGCATAGATTCTACTGAATTTTGAAGATTTATATACATAAAAAAAAAACCAGATTCAATTGAGTTCCAGCAATGCAGTTTATTAAATAGATAAATATTAAATAATCAAATATTATTAGCAATTATATATTGCTCTTTATTGTATATCATGCTTAGAGTTCTTTAAGCTGCATAAACATATTTTCTAATTTTGCGCATCAGCAATTTTTTGTCGTTTGCTTAGTTTATACGTAATTCTACTCACCTTTAAATAAACAACATTAAACTGTAGGGGCGATGCCTGACAGTAGGAACCCTGTGTTTAGTATTTTTGCTTGTACTATATAGTACGGTGTTTCGGTGCACTATTGTATTATCAGCGCTCACTTGTCTTCGGAATAGTAAGTACTTCGGCGATTTGTAATTACAGTTATTAAAACACTCAAAGATTGATAATTGGCAATGTATTCAAGGGGTAGAGTAGGTTAAACATGACTCATTAAAGAATATTGATACTATAGTTCACCGATTCAAACAAAATCCAGCAATGCCATTGACAGGTTTCAGTAGGTACTTAAATTAAATCATTAATATATTACTTCTAATAACCGATCACAAATAAATCTTGAAAATTTATTTATTGGCATTTTAATGGAGTTTTTTATTTTCCAATACCATATAACTTAATCAACATTATTATATCACCAAAATGATGTTTAGTTACGTCGTATAATTGTTAGTTCAGGTTCTACTTTAAACTTCATTGTAAGACTATCTTCGATTTTAATGTTGTCATATCTGAAGGTAGTAGTAAATTTGTAATTTCTTAAAATTTTTGCCAATATAAGCTTTGTAGACATTAATCCATATTTCCATCCTGAAATTTAAATTTTAAATTTGTAATAAATGTCATAAAATAATTAACTGACTTATAATACCAATGCAGCCTCGTTTGCCTTTAAGGAACGGCATAAAGGCGAATGGATGCATATCCTGTAGTTTATTAGGTGTACAATTGTCTGGATTAAATATATCAGCAGTAGGACCCCAATGTTCCGGGTTTCTGTGAATTAACGAGAGGCTAATAACAACGGTAAGACCTTTCGGTAAAATAACTCCGTTTGATAACTTCAAGTCTGACATTATTTCACGCTTAGTTTGTCCAAGTGGAGGAAATAATCGCATAGTTTCATTTATTACTAATTCCAGATAATTCAATTCTCCAAGATCTTCATAGGTTATTTCGAAATCTCCTGAAGCTTGGAATACAGTTTTGAGTTCCTCGAAAACCCTTTCCTGATATTTAGGATACATTGCTAATAGAATCAGCGTATTTTCAATAGTTGAAGCAGTAGTTTCAAAAGCAGTGCCAAGCATTGTGATCGCCTCATCTTGAACGTCTTGATAACTAAAAGTTTTGTTTTGTTCATGTTGTTCTATAGCTACATTAATAAATATAGTTTTGTTTTTGTCACATGATAAATTAGATATATTATCATACTGTCGGTCTACCATCTAAAAGCAAAAGAAAGAAAAAAACACATAAAAAAAAGATCAAAAATCTGTGCACGCTAAAAACCTTTTTGACGAATGCTCGAATATTGTTAAGTGATGCTCTATGACGAACACCCATATCGCTGAAGCTGCGTATTAGTTTTAACCATGGACGGAAATATAAGACAAATCCAATATGTATAACGCTGTAATAATTATAAGGAATCGATTTACATTACTTAATACGTTAATTCAGAACTTACTCTCTAAAGTTATTTAAAATGGTATTGCTTTTATATATTTCTTCCTCTTTAATATCGCCTCCCAATGTGCTTTCTATATAAAATATTAACTATTATTTAATGGAATCATATAAACTTGATATACTCACGAGCTGCTATTCTTAATGTTAAACCTTGAATCATCAAGCTTAATCCATGAGCTCCAGTTCCAACCAGTTCGTCAAGCTGTTCCAGAAAAATCCCCGATTCGGAATTGAAAATTGGTAAAAAGCTAACTGTAACATTGTGACTAAAGGCTGCATTTACAGCCTTTCGATGTATAATCCATTGCTCATCTCAAATAATTATATACATAGCAAAAAAAATATTTTTTATATCACTTTAAATGATTAAAGTCAATAAATTACCATTAATAGAAAGGAGTCCATTGCCAGTGAATTCTTTAAAAAAATCTTCACCCTGTTTACCTCTATTAAAGGTTGCAGATAACACATCTTGTGCGACTTGCGGGTCGCCAACGAACAAAATGGGTAGAGGACCTACCCACATTATGAATAAGTTGCCATAAGATTTAACTATATTTGGCACAACCTCTGCGAGCATTCCTGAAATACTTTGAGGTTAACATAATATATATATATATATTGTTGGCACTAGACAACCCTATCGGGTCATAGCCTGTTGCACGACGCTCCTCCACGCGTCCCTGTCCTACGCGCGTCTTCTCCAGGTGACGACACCAAGTGCTGACAAGGCTTCAGTCACCTGGTCTCGTCACCGAATTCGGAGTCTTCCTCCCCTTCGTTGTCGCCCACTACCGTATCAAATACCTAACGAACCGGGTTGTTTTCTTCCATACTCGCGATGTGACCCAGCCATCGCAATCGTTGGGCGATTAGTCGGTTGACTACATTTACACCGCCGTATAACTCATCCAGTTCGTGGTTCAATCTGATACGATAGGTATTGCCGACTCACATAGAATCATAGATCTTGCGAAGAATTTTTCTCTCGAACACTCCAAGAGCAGCTGCATCCAACTGCGAAACCGTCCATGCTTTCACATGAGCCAATATAGATAAATTCCTTGAAGGACTCAAAGTTATGGCTACCTGCTATTAGCTGGGAGTTGTGACGCCGACTTCGTTTTATCCATGTTAACAGCGAGACCACCTTTAGCCGCTTCCCTTTTGATACCTCCAAAGGAGGCGGTTACATCACGCTTGGTACGGCCAATGATGTCTATATCATCAGCATAACC
>JBANCZ010001394.1:0-21742 GCA_037040025.1 Sphaerogastrella javana | reverse complement strand
CGGCAGCGTCAGATGTGTGGAAGAAACATTGTTGGTTGTTGGGTTTCCCTATAAGATGTTAATGCTCTTTTGTTTGCATTGGTTTTTGTTTTTGTTTTTTTTTTTTTTTTTTTTTTTTTTTTTTTTGAGGTTAACCGCTCTGCGAAATTGCAAAAAAAAGGCGAAATGTGAAAAACTATTATCATTTCTTACACATAATAGATTGAAAAACTAACCGCAATCAGGTCTTAAAATCAATAACAAATAACGAATAACAAAAAAGAATCAAAGAACAGAAAAACAAAAGAAAATCGCACAACGACTCAAGCGAAAACTCAACGCTCTGTAGACTATCGACAGTGTCGATATCAATTCTTACCACTTGGTCTGAGCCCGCTGAGTGTCCATTTGACCAGGGTTAATTGATTATCGCGGCGAAGCCTTGGCCACAATTTGCTTGCCAGCCGTGTTGATGCTGCGTGTTGCACAAGGCGCAAATGAAGATCAGTGTCCGTTGCGACCACAAAATGACAAGCGTCACGAGATCAAAGCATATAGAATGCATAAAGAAAGCCAGCCAAAGCACAGACTCAAGCAAAAGATAGAAAACCAAATTAGAATTTTTGCCGTTTTTTGCCATTTTGCCATTTGCTATTTTGATATTTTCCTATTTGCTGTTTGCCTGTTCCAAATTTCTCCTGCTCCTGCAACCATAGCCGCGTTGTCTAACAAGTTGCCTGTGTGCCATTTTAACCAGTTACGTATCAGGTAGTGGTAGCAGCACCAGCAGCAACGGCAGCAACAGCAGCAACACCAGCAACAGCAGCAACAGCAGCAACGGCAGCAACGGACGTGACTACATCTCGTTGCGGGTCCGTGTTGCTACTGCTGCTGTTACTGCTGATGCTGCTGCTGCTGTTGCTGCTGTTGCTGCTGTTGCTGTTGCTGCTGCTGCTGCTGTTGGAAACACCAAAAGCGAAAAACTAAAACAGGCCGGCAAATGGCTAGAAAATCAAGTGATTACTGTCTGCCATCACGAGTAATGAAACGTGACTCAAATCGCAGTTAAACAACACAGCGACAGTGCGGCTAACAGGCAGACGAACAGCTAGAGAGACGGACATACAGATGGACAGACAGACGGACAGATAGACAAATGGACAAACGGACATACATACATACACACAGATACGCAAAAGAAACGAGCTAAAACACAAGGCAAACAGCAATTAGAACAGTCGAAAAACAACAGCAGCAAAAACACCCAAAGCAGCAGCAATAGCAGCAGCAGCAGGAGCTAGAGGGCGTGGTGTCCATGTGTCAGGGGTTGGGGGCATTGAGAACTACATCATCAATGTCGTTGCATGTCAGCCATTTGGATAATGGCGACCATTTGGTGTGCAGTGTCGAGTTGCCGCTGCTGTTGCTGTTGTTGCAGCTTGTGTTGCTGCTGTTGCTGTTGCTGTTGCTGTTGCTCCTTGCAGTCAGAACAGGATGTTTGCTCCTCTGCCTAGTTTTTTTTTTTTTTGTGTTAGGATTTGCAACAAGACACCAACTACAAGAGGCTGTAAGTGTGTGTACCCAAAGGGATTCCAACTTCGGTTAACAAGCAACATTCGTGGCAGAAGCAAGAGCAACAGCAACAACAGCAACATCTCCAATAGCAACAGCAACAGTGAGAGAGTTTAAAAAAATAAGAAACCTGCAACATGTACTGCAAATGCAAATCTGAATGCCTAGGCAACAGGCATAACATGAGTTTTAGCTATCTCGCTTGATTAAAACTGAATACATTACAACTAAGTACACGAATACCCCCAGCGATACTCAAAGTGCAGGGCATTCAAACCAAAGCGAACGCATCTCAAACTGTTGCAAATATTAATAGATTAAAAGATTAGTAGATAAATAGATTACTTAATTGAAAGATTAGTATATTAATAAATTAGTTATAGTTGGAGCTGCGACAATCGCATTTGAATAAGATCTATTCATTTAATACATTGACTCAATTGAATGAATTCATTAACACAAACAAAGATTAATTGTATTCTTTTTTATTTAAACGAAAATTGTCTTAGACAATTCTGCATAGAATATATTGTTTATAACTTATGGGTTTTATCAAATAAACAAACTGGATTCTGAGAGTAACCAAAATCTACTAAATTTCTTGGTAAAGAATATCAATAGGGCAGGCTATAAATTGAATCTGTGTAGATTTACGAATCGTAGCCGAGTTTCACTTTGTTGCATTTCCGAATTGTAGCACTATAAATGGAAATTGCCCACAACAGACTATATATAGTGGGTAAAATCGTAGTCCATAACCGTTTTGCCGCTGTCCAGGCATTGTGTTTTTCGGGTTCTAGAAATTTGCATATAGTATGGCATGTGGAGCTCAGGTAACGAACACACAAAATGTATATAGGTATACATATAGATGTGTTTCCTGGGGTCACAAAAGGTTGGCTCCGTTAGAGCCAAGCTGCAACTATGTAAATCTTGTAGTCCGGCCACGCCCAGCAACCAGTGTGTGTGTGTGTGTCTCTGTTTTATGCGGCAGCGTTTCGCTCTGTTTACAAATGCAAAACTGACACTGCAACACTACGACGACTTGCCACTTGGAAGCGGCAGCAACAGCAACAGCAGCAACAACGACAACATAGCAAACCTTTTGGGGTCTTAGATATCATCACACACACACACACATTCAGTGAGAGGGAGAGACAGAGAGGAGGAGATATATGTGCCCATGGTAGTCATAGATACGAGCTGGTGTTTAAAATATTTCACTTTTGACTCGGACCGCCCACTGCCCACCGCCCAAACGTCCAGTGCAGCTGTTGCTATTGTTCCGCTTGTTCTGGGCCTGCACTGAGGATGATTTCTGTGGCCCTCCAACTGCGTTTGGGTTTCCAGATTCGAGATTCCTGCGCAAACTGGGCAAAATGTAATTCATGGCATTAAAGCAGCAGGCAAAGAGCGAGCGGCCTTAAAATGGAAAATTGCCATACATAATAATTTTTTGTTGTACTCTCTTTTCTCTTCTAACTCTTTTATGTTATGCGCAAGTTTGGCGAGGGGGTGTACAAAGGGAGGGGGGCAAAGGTTTTGTGAATTACTTTTGCTCGCATCAAAAGTTAGCATGAATTCTGGACACTGTTCAGATTGCCAGAACTGATTAGAAGTTGAAACATCCTAAAGTTCGAGGGGGTTCAAGCTAAATATATACGTATATACATATATAAACTATGTGCCGTTAGTTGACTGAATGTTTTTTTTAGCTGGATTCCAGCTTAATCTAGCAAATCTTTGCCACTGTTTCACCTCTTATCGCATACGAAAAATCACCAAAAAGAAATGTAGAACTTTCGTATATATTTGCCACAAACGGTTGCAAGTTATACTAACTATGGCTGTGGCATGCCAATTAGCTGATCGTAGCTCATCAGAGCTCTCAGAGATGAACCGATCATCGCATCAGACCAGCTGCAGCTCTCGTTGTGGCTGAAACTGTGGCTCAGACTATGGCATCAGTTGGCTAACTGCCCAATTCAATTAACTTTCACTGCGCGAAGCTGCATCATTATGAGCTGGAAGCTGGCGCTTTGGGCTCAGATAGCAAGCGGTAAAGCTTCTTGTTTTTCGTTTTTTTCTATTTTGCTTTTTTTTTTTTTTGGTTTTTTTTTTTTAGTTAAGAGTTCTTTTGGTTGCTGTTGGTATGACTAGTCAGTCCTAGCCCAAGGGCTTATCTGAGCGCTGTTGTCTGTGGCACGTTTGAAGCGGGCCGCTACCCGCTGTCTCAAATACTGCGCTGGTACGTGTCGTGTGTCATTAAGTAACGGTAATTTACCACAACACCGACGCGATAGGCCTGCTGCTGCTGTTGCATATACTGTATTTCCTATTTTTTTTTCGTTTTTTTTTTTTTA
Organism: Sphaerogastrella javana; assembly: GCA_037040025.1. NCBI lineage: Eukaryota > Metazoa > Arthropoda > Insecta > Diptera > Drosophilidae > Sphaerogastrella > Sphaerogastrella javana. Next base: position 17,828 of record JBANCZ010001394.1, on the reverse strand, counting down.
ATAGCCAGGGGCAATGATGTGGGCTTTAGCCTCCATTTGAAGCGCATGCTTTTATTACGCCAATTTGCTGTTCTTTCCATTTTATGATCTTATTAAAACGCAAGAAGACGCTAAAGAGCAACATAGTCGTAGCAGCAACAACAACGAAAAAATGAAAATAGGAAGAAAAAACAAAAGACTTAAGCGACATACGCGTCGGCCAAGTTCACAGCGAGTTCATGCCATGCCGCCCTCCCCCTAATGATACAGCTGCTAGCGTATTTTATGAGCTACACATATAGCAATTACGGTTTTATAGTAAAGCGTGTAACAGAATTAACTCTATGCTTAGCAAATGCACTGACATTAGATGCCACTTTAATTATGCCAAAAAAAAAAAAAAAAAACCAACAACATTTTGTAGTTTCTAAAATTTTGTTGAACCCTCACTAAAGTCTATTTATATGCTCTGCTTTTACTTTCAGATTCTACTACAAACGAAAGCAAACTTTGTGCAGACAACAACAACGAAAATAAAGGTAAATACCCTCCCCAAAAAATGTAGAAAGAAAGAAAAGATAGAAAGAAGAGAAAAGGAAAACAATAACAAGAAAAATAGTGAAAAGAAGCAAGAGCTCAAAACTTGTATGTGATTTATTATGCCCATGGCATATTCATTTCATTTTCATTCAGTCGACTTGTCTTGTAGCAAATTGATTTGTTTTGACACTAATTAACTTTACCATCATGCCAAAATTATATAGCGGATGTATATGTATATATATATATACAGATAAAAATACAATAATAACAACAAACTGCAAATTACTTGAGCAATTTGAAGGCGTTGCGTTTGGACATGTCGCGAGTTTCGCTTATAAAAAAACAAAAATGCTGTGAAAGCTTGGGAAATTTGCTCAAAATATATTTTTTTTTATATAACCGTAAATTGCCAAAAAAAAATTAAATTTTTTTTATGTTTATACAAATTTATATGTATGCAAAACTTGTACAATCTAAGCTAGAAGCGCAAAGACTATGAGCGTCTTTGATATAGGTTTAACTTTTGTTGTTTTATTTTTAAACTTTTTTTGTGTTTCTTTCATGTTTTTTTATTATCGTTTGATTTTTTTTCCTTTTTTTTTGTTTTTTTTTTGTATTTCCTTTTTTTTTGTTTTTTTTCTTGTTGAGTATAAGCTCATTGTGCTTGCTTTGATTCTATAGACGCTTCGCTTTCACCGAAAAAATCATTTTATTTATTGAATTCTGTTCATGTCGAGCACGTTTGCACGAAACAACAAACGGACAGATGGACATACTGACAGACGGATGTACATCGAAGCTTTGAGCGACTGCGACATTTGGAACATGTAAGCGAATATATGCAACAGCCAAAAAACAACGAACGAAAAAAAGTCCCAAAAAAGTAGCAATACACAAGAAGCAGAACAACAAATACAACCAAGTGCTAAATAAAACCCAGCCTGGGCCATGGAGGGTGGTGATGTTGACTATTTAGTGGAAGAGGGGAAGAGTGGTAGAAGGGGGGGGGCGGACAACGTATGACAACGACCGCAGCATAGCTTATAGCACATGCTGGCATGCCAATGAATTTTTAGCCACGATATTGTAGCCACTGCCTAGCTTACCAGCTCTCCCTTCCTCTCTCTCTCGCTCTGTTTTACACAAAGTCAATCCTTCTCACTCTCTTCGCACACACAGAGAGTCTTGGGGTTCTGCCAGGTCATGCCGTGTGAGTGGCATGTGAATGAGACGATGAGCGGCGCAAAATTGGTACGGAGTTTCGTGTTTTTTTGGCCAGAAATTGTCTTAGGTCGTGCCAACAACGACGCGCATTATAAAAATGTACAACACGGCCGAAAACAACAACAACAACAACAAAAATAGCAACAGCAACAGTAACAACAACAACTTGGCCTATGAAAATGAAAATGAAAAGTTCTCAAGCGACACACAAATTTCCAATAAATGTGAACAAAAAATAGAAAAAATAATGTAGAAAAGAAAAGAAAAACCCAGACAAAACCTTTGACAATGCACGTCGCATTCAAGATGACACAGAGCATGCGAAACAGGCTAAGAAAGATATAGAATGTGTGTAAGAGAGCGAGTGAGAAAGAGAGCGAGTGAGTTCAAGTACTTGAATTACCGCTTTGCTCTACATTAAGAACAACAACAACAACCAAAGCAAAAACAACACATGTCTTTAAAGCAAATAAACAAAAAAAAAAAGAAAACTAAACAAAACTAAGCGACAAATTTTTATATATATAAAAAAAACGACCACAACAACAATAAATAGCTCTTGGCAATTAGAGTCTAAAAAAAAAATAAAAAGAAAACGGACTAACGAAATGCTGTAGTGAAAACCAGAGCAAAGAGCAAGACAACCTACAGATAGAGAGAGAGAGAGAGAGAGAGAGAGAGAGAGAGAGAGAGAGAGAGAGAAAGAGAGAAAGCAAAGTTTGTAACGAGAATGCTTGAAAAAAAAACCAAGAAACGGGTCGAGCCAACCGGCAACTGGGCGTTCAGAAAGGGGGGCGTAACGGGTGAGTGGGCGAGTCGCAAAGAAAAGAAAATCTTCGTTAAGGTGACTGAACAAATTGAATGGCCGCAATTGGGTTGTAAAAATAAGCGAAGAGCCGCATAAAACTGTCGTTTAGTATACAAATTGTTGGGGAAATACAAAACAAATTTTCTTTCTTCATTTTGAGTTTGAGCGAAATATTTAAATTAAAATTAAAAATGAAAAAAAATTAAATAGATATGGAAATCAAAATCATAAAGAATTTATTCATATTCGTTCATATTGATATTTTTTTTTTATCGTAAATCTATAGCCTCAAACGCATAAACTTTTCGATAAATAAATGCGCAGCTCTGGTTGACCGCAAAAACTCATTTACTGAGAGAGCTCAAAATGCCATCGTAACAGAGAAAAATCAAATGAAAATAATATATATAAAATACACAAAAAAATCAGAGAGAGTGGGAGTTGGACAGCGCAACATGTTGCACGTTGTGTTGCTGTGGCACATTTCGAACGGGTTGGCTTTAAAGCGGCCAAGACCAAAGTCAATTGGCGTCAAATGTACAGGCCGAAAGCAGCCAAAAAAAAACGACTTGAAGTTGTTGTTGCTGTTGTTGTTACTGTTGTTGCTGTTGTTGCTGTTATTGCTGTTGTTGTTGGTGTTACTGTTGTTGCTGTCGTATCATCCGGCTGACCTACAAAAGCATGAGAATTTGCATGGGACGTTGAGAACTGGCAAAGTCCGCTAGGAGTTGTTGCATCCGAAACTCTTTTTGACACAAACCAAAATTCCAGCAGCTGTGCTAAGCACATGGCTAGCAGTGTGTGTATGTGTGTGTGTGTATGTGTGTGTGTGTGTGTGTGTCTGTGTTTGTGTGTGTGTGATACTTGGCCCACTTGCATGGGCTGCGACCGCATTCGAAGTTCGCTGCGACGCGTTGCCTTCCAATCGATGGAACAACTGCCACACGCTGTCAATAAAAACGAGTAAAGCCAAAAGGAAAGGGGGAAGTGCAAAAAAAAAAGCGAAAAAAAGAACGCCAACAGGCAACGCACTTTCCCATGATGAGGTGAAGCATTGCCCACTTGGCACCTGTTCCTCTCCAACTGGGCCAAGTGCCAAATGGAACGCGAAATGAGTGACACTGCATTAATCTATCGATATGTGCAGCTATCGAAATGCCTATAAATGCGTATTGAGTGTGTTCGATGGGCTGCAAATCAATTGAAATACTTAAAGCAATGCAGATATAGTTGGTTTTTTTTTTATAATAGTGGAAAGGGTCAAATTCTTCACTCTTGAACCCAGTTCCCCTTGAAAGTTTCTGCATTCCGATTTTAAGTATGCATATAAGACGTATTCAAATTTCATGTTTTGATAAACTTTCTGAAAAATTATAATAAAAATTATTTAAATTTTAACTAGGAAAAAGTTAAAGTTAATATTTCTATTAAACTTTTTTCATTATAAATCAAGAGAATCTATTTCGAAACTTCTAAAACATTAAAGTGTGTATTATATCACTTTCAATTTATTTTTTGTATGAAAAAATGTAAAGATTTTTTTCTGAGACTTCTAAATGCTTGTAATGGTATATTATATGATCATTTACAATACATATAGTGTGTTATTTAGAATTTGCCTTGGTTGTATTGTGGCAGTTTGATTGTCAGAGTTAGCCAGCATTTTTGCATTTTCATTTAGAGGGAGACAATTTGAACTTAATTGCCTGGCAAAATTGAAAGTGTCATTCCAGCACAAGAAGCACATAGCTTAGAGCAATGGGAACAGGGATAAATGGAAGAGGAAACGTGAAGTGGGGCGTATGAAGTGAAGAGAATGTCTTATGTTATGCCCAGTGCAATTCAGCATCATTAAGATGCAGCCCATGGGATGAAAGGATGATGAGGATGGCATGATATACTGTTGCTGCTGATGCTTGGGCATCACATCACGATCACTGAGCAAACAAAATGCCAAATGCATTAGCATTAAACTTGATCATGATGATGATGCTGATGTTGTTGCTGTTCCTGCGACTAATGACAGACCTGGCAGTCGCGTTCGTCCACTTACATATTTGCTAGGCGGCAGCAATAGTTGCTGCTGTTGCTGTTGCTGTTGCTACGTGCGTAGCAGTTGGTGATGACTGTTGCGGATTAGCTGGCGACCTTTGGAAGCCACCCAGTCAATATCAACAACCAACAGGCAACAGGCAACTGGCAACAAGAGCGTGCAGCAATTTTGTGCCAAGCAAATGCCCAATTCAATTCGAAATCCATTTCAAAGTGCTCCATTGTGATGGGCAATTGGGGGCAGCAACAACAGCAACTGCTTAACTATAGCAACAGCAGCAACACTAACAAAAACAACAACAACAACAATAGCAACAAAAGTAACAACAACAACAACAACAACAACAGTTGCTATCGCTTTGCTGATCTGCTGTCTGCTCTTAACTTGACTGAACTGACTTATGCAGTCATTTCTCAAAGATCTTTCGTTCTCAGTTGCTGCTGCTGTTGTTGCTGCTGTTGTTGTTGTTGCTGTTGGTGTTGGTGTTGGCGCTGAGTTTCCGTTTTGCTGTTGCTGTATTCTAACGCTTATCTCAGCCTGTTAACCAGGTCAACTAACGGCAACGGCCGCAAGCTGTTAAAGCCAACTTAAACAAATAACACTCATTCATTCAGACTCGTAATCTCTTGCGCCCGCCTGCTATTCTCCCGCTCGCACTAACACTTACACTCACACTCATACTCACACTCACACTCATACTCACTCTCTCTCTCTCTTTCTTTTAGTCTAATACCTATGCTATCTATTGGCTGTCTCCCTTTGCCTTGCGCTGCTGCTGTGGCGTTTGCTCTTAGCCCGCATCTGTTGCCAAGCTCCCTCTGACTTTATCTCAGTCGAACTTATTTTTTGTTAATTTTTTTTTCCATCTGTTACCTTCCGCCCCGTTTCATTCGTGCCATTTACGCACATTACGAGCACATTCAATTTTCTTATTGGTTTTTCCAGCTTTCTATCAATTTCAACAGTTCAGGGGCCATCATCAACGCGGAGAAAGAGAACAGCAGAAGATAGATAAAAAGAAAGAGTAAGTGAGAAAGAGTAATAGAAAGAGGAAGAGATGAGGAAAGATATAGCGGGGCGATTGTGGTTTCATTTCTTTGATAATAGCAAATAATTGTTACAAATGCGCGTAATTTCTTTTCAGCCATTCGAATGGCTGGCATTGGCTTTCTAAGCCGATTTGCCTAATAGCCCAAACAGGGCTACACTACCAACAACAACAACAACGACAATAACAACATTATAAACAGACTTAACAGCAGCAACAACAAAAACAACATCAACAACATTTGGTGCATTTCAGTTGCTCTTTGACTGCCATTAAGCACACAGATAGTGCCCGCTGCTGTCTGTCTGTTTGTCTGTCTGTCGCTCTGCTTTTAGTAGCTAATAGCCTCCTAATGAAGCAACAGCAACAGCAACAACAACAGCAACAAACACAGCAACAACAACAACAGCAGTAGCAACAGCAACTGTTTCCATTTGCCTGCTATAAATAATGAACAGCAGCAGCAGAGCTGCCCATCAAAATATTTGGCGTGCATAATAAAAGGATTGCAATTTAAAAAAAAAAAAAACAAAAAAAAACAAGAAGAAAAAAGAAAATGAGTAAAAAATCAAACTCAATCAACGCAAGTTTGTTGCCTAAGTCTTGCGTCTGTGTGCGACCATGCAGAAAATCAACAACGGCAGCAACACCTGCAACTGTTCCTGCTGTTGTTGCCGTTGCTGCTGTTGCTGCTGTTTCTGTCGTTGCTGCTGTTGCTGCTGTTTCTGTTGCTGTTGATGGTGTGACTGCTGCTGTGTTATTATTAATGTTTGAGCAAACACATCGCCAATAACAACAGCAACAGCAACATTGTTGCCATCAATTATATTGCTAACACCCCCTTCTCTTTTTGCACACATGCAGATACCCTGTAAACTGTAAACGCTATACAAAACGTATAACATAGTCTTGTTATATGCATACTAAACATAATATAAACTCTAAAAATAAAACAATTCAATTACACCCCATAAACAAAGTGACTTCGATTAGACAGCATAGATCTACAGTCAATTTAAAACTAAATTTTATTGCTTAAAGGAGTTTCCTTGCTGTAATTTTAGTATATATATTAATATTGTTTGAAATATAATATAATATTATATTTATATATTTACAATATAATATAATATCTATAGTTTGACTTTGAATGGCTGTAGATTCGTTTAGAATACAGGGTATTTGCATGTCGTGTGCTAGAAACATATTGATGCAACCCTTAAGAGGCTGCAATCTCGCTCTTTCTTCTCCCCCCTGTCTCCCTGTCTCTCTCTCTCTCTCTCTTTCTTTTTCGCTTGAGTTGCGTGCCTTATTTAGTCTCTAAATGAAAAGTATTTGCTTTTAATACTTGGGTGTGACTCTAAGTGTGCGAATGTGTGTCTGTGCGAATTTGTATCTATGTGTGTGTGTGTGTGTGTGTGTTTGTGTGCGAACTGCCATAAAAATCACACACAACATAATTCTTAACAAACACAACAGCGGACACAGGCAAAACATGCACACTCATTCAGCATGCAACATGGCATTCCATTCCGAACGTCGGTTGCAGCGTCACGTGCGGCATCTGCCACACCCTCCCACCTCCTTCCACTCTTCGAGCACTGTTCTCTGTGCTCTGTGCTCTCCCTCTCTTTCTCTGTGTATGTGTGTGTGTGTGTGTATGTGTGTGTGTGTACACCTCCCTCTGTCAATATCCTGCTGTGGTTTAATTAAATGCTGGTTTTTAAAATTGCAACTGCAAAATGAGCCACAATGGGCCACTTAGGGGCACTTGTACACACAGAATGAGAGAGATAGAGAGGGACAGAGAATGAAAGAGTTAGAGAGAGAGAGAGAGAGAGAGAGGGAGAGAGAGAGAGAGAGAGGAGTAAGAGAGGAAAGGGGAGCATACAGTGGCAAGTGGCCGCATTTGCTTATCGAGCCGGTTAGTGCTTGCTGTTGGCTGTGGCATGCTGCCATGTAGCAAGCAAATTGGTCATCTTCATGTGGCATCTTTACCAATGCCAGTTGCTGCTGCTGTTACTGTTGCTGTTGTTGTTGTTGTCGTTGTTGTTGTTGCTTCTGTTGTTGTTGCTGCTGTGGCGCATTCAATTATTTCCATGTCCTGATTGTCTTGTCGTGCGGTCGCGCGAGTTTTGCATTTAAAAATAGGCCGGCACAACTTGAAATTGCACAATTTTTAATGAGCTGCCTCCGCCGTGGCGAATCTCTCTAGCGCCAACAGCAGCAGTAACAACATTAACAACAACAACTGCAATAACAGCAGCAACATGTGCATGTACGGCAGCAACTGTTGCAGCTGGTAAAGTGTCAGTCGTGTTGTAATGAGCTAAAAATACGACAAGCGTATAGCGTATGAACAATCCAACACAACTGATAAGATAACACACATATTCATATATATATATTTATTATATATATTCTATGGAAACTATAGGCCTGCCTTGTGGCACTCGTTGCATTCATAATTTCAAGTACATGTACACTCAATTATGCATACATGTTCGAAAGTTATTCATAACTGTGACCACATAAATATATGTATGTATGCATATGACCCACGGCTAAACTCAGCTGCAAGCTCCAATCAGTGTTGCTATATAAAATTAAATTATATAATACATTTATTATTAAATCATAATGAATGGAAATTTCTATACTTGATGCAAAACAAGCGTATGATTATACTCTGTGCACTTAAAGCTGTTAATAGTAGAGCTTTTGCTTTTAGTTTGTTTGATTTGGTGAATAAACATTTCATTTTCATTTTTAAATTAAACAATTCAATAATTAGTATGCAATCATAAGTGTGTTTAGTACAGGTCGAACTTAAAGGGCATTTATTTAAAGGAAGCTTAAAGCTGCTTAAAACTCTACTGTGCGCTGTATTTAATTGATGTAATGTTTTTAAAAAATTAAAAATTTATAAATATATTAATTTAAACAGAGGCGCTTTTTAAACAGCTTAAACTATATGTGTATAGCTTTTAAATTAGTGCTTTAAGCATCTTTAAATAAAGCTCTGATGTGTGCCTAATTGAAATTAACTAAAGTAAATTTAATAAATATTTTTTATTAGTGTTTTCATGTGTATAATGAGTAGTTATAGTGAAAGTAAAAGCATTTTTGAAGTGAGCTTTAAGCTTTAATGTGCTTTCACTGAAATCCAATGATTTTTGCTGTGTTGTGAAAATTGCTATTTCTTTATTTATCGATATGGTAGTTATCGTTGAATGAAGATACTAAGTACTCGAATAGACACAATAATCACTTTCATTTCACTTGATTCATTGGATCAATGGATCAGTAGAAAGAGCGCTGTCATAACATGCTGTAGGTAATCGAATATCACATTGATGTCTTCAGATTTCACTAGCAATAGCAAAAGGGCGCAATACGCAACAATGGGCGTGGTATGGGTCAGAATTTTATTTTTTATTTTCATTTTTTTTTCTTCTTTTTTTTTGCGCAATTAATTGTAATTTCTTAACGCATTGAAGCCGCATCATCATCAACAACAGCAACAAGAATAACAATAATAACAACAGAAACAATAACAAAAACAACTACAACAACTACAGCAACAATAACAACAACATCAACATCAATATCAACAACAACAACATCCACATCATAATTGCCATAAATCATGCAACGCTTCTTGGCATCTGATCCATTCAAATGCTCAACTGCTCAAGTGCTCAAGTGTTCAAGTGCTCCAGCGCTCAAGCTGCCAAGTGGCCAAGTGCTGAGCGCGTCTAAGCGTCTCATCGCCTTGTCTATATTGGCCTTTGTCTTGGCCTGTCAGTGTGTATATATGTATGTATGTATGTGTTATAAGCCACACATTCCGCGACTCAAATGCGCTCTAATGACTCCTGTTCTTTGTTAACGCTCTCGCTCTCGCTCTTGCTCTTGCTCTTGCTCTCGCTCTTCCTCCTTCGATCACTCTGACTCTAAGTCTGGGTTTAGCCAGAGCTAATGGGTTTTGTGGCATAACTTCCGCGTAGCCAGGTTGTATCATGGCTCTACCTGCAACCACAAATCTCACTCCGACTCCGTCTGAGAGTCTGACTCTTATTCCGTTTCGTAGTTGAAGTTGGAGTCGTTGGAATTGCTGGAGATGTTGGGGTTGGAGTTGGAGTTGGAGTCGTGCTGTTGCGCAGGCTACTTCCAGGAAAGGCTGCCTACACACAGCTGATCGAAATCGAGTTGCCCCAAACATGCGCCACACAATTGAACGATCGATTGAGCGCTGCCACACCCACTAAAAATGGTGCCGCCTTTCGCCTCTATACAGCTCAGCTCAGCATTTGCATGAGGCACACTCACACACACACACACACATTAACTGTGAGCCTTTCCAAGAAGAATTTATGAAATGTGGCTCAGTGTGTGACCCATCATGGAGCCTGCACAGAGTTGCAATCGTTATCTGCAACGCTCCATGCAGTACAGGGTATTGAGTACCCAGGTACTTGGTACTTCAACAACAACAACAAGAACACGCAGCGTGGGCAACACCACACCCGTTTGGGCATTTTGTGGCCCGCATATCTGGTGGCTGCATCGATGCGGCTTTGGTCGATGCCTTGCACTTTCCAATAGTATATTTATATGGTATGTTGCAGCTGCAAACACTCGCACCAAGTGTTGTCTGAACAACCTTGAGGCATGGCAACACAGTCATCTGAGGCTAAGCTATAGGATATTTGGCCACATAGGCTGTGTATAGGCCTCTGCCTTGGCCAGTTATCATGCCATCATGTGATATCGCAGCGTTCAACTTGTTATGCAATAAATTTCCGGTTCTAAGCCCAAAAAACAACAACGACAACAACAACAGCAACGACAGCAACCCGAAAGAAAGAAAAGAAAACCAAAAATAATCTGCTTGCAACATTGGCTAAAACCAGCAATCAGCCAAGACTAGAGCAGCAGCAGCAGCAGCCGCAGTTGGCCACCTTATATTTTTTTATAAACATTTTTGTTTTTGGGTTAGAATGCAACAAGCTCAAAATTGAACCGACAAGCGACAACGGACAACCGACAACGGACAACCGACAACCGACAACCGACAACCGACAACCGACAAGCTGCAAGCGGCAAGCGGCAAGTGGCAAGTGGCAAGCTGCAACACCTGTGGCACATCCATGACAGGCAGTCAGCTTGAATTCTGTTTCTATTTCAATCATATCGCATGCAATTCACGCTGATCACTTCAATTGCCACAGACAAAGGAGGGAGGTTGGGGTTGGTAAGTGGGTTGCCATTGCTGCCTGGACTTGTTTCGTATGTTCATTTTTAAGTGGGTGTCAACTCTGCAAATTAGTAACGGCATTTAATAGCACACACAAACACAAACACACACACATTCACCAATAGATACACTCATACAGAAGCATGCATATATTTCTCTTCATTTGCTGCATAACAAGTTTGTGTTCTAAGTTATTTATGCTGCACGCTGTTTCCCAATAAACTTTTCCAATAACCAGTATGACTGCTGCTGCTGCTGCTGCTGTTGCAACAACACAAATCAACAGTTATACAGCTATGTACATAAATTCTAATTAAAGTTTGCACAAAATTCGAAAAAAAACGATATTTTACTGAACAGTCGGGAGTACACTGGTTTACAATTTCTATGTATTTTTCTAGATTGACCATATTTTAATTTGAACATTTTTTCCATATCAAAAAGATTCAAAATACTTCAACTTCTGTACATAATTCTCAATGACATACTTTAGTATAGACATAATCAATTTAATGAAATTGGATTGTTCAAAACCCTTCGATTAGTTATCGTTATTAGTTATTAAATAATTTTTTAATCATAAGATTAATTTTAACCTTGCGTTTACTTACAGAACAAAATATATATCGAAATTTTTCAATCAAATAGTGAATCATATGATTCTCAAAATTCAGTTTTAATCCATATAAATAAAATTTTTGCCGGCATTATATTGTGTTGAAACCAAGCTAAATGCCCCTTCTTGCAAATCCACTGGGCAACCCTTTTGGGTGACATATACTCAATTTAATGCAGTTTGTTTAAACACTTCGATTAGATATAGACCCGTCGTAAAATTTAGTTCTAATCCATATAAATAGAATTTCGCCTTCATTAAACTGTTTTAAAAGCAACTGCCCCTTCTGGCCAACCCACTGAGCACCCCTTCATCTCTCTCCGTCTCTCATGACATTAGAGCCGATCATGGCTCATGTCTCAGGCAAGCTGATGGGATTTCTGTAGCTTCGTGTGGCATTTAATTTGTGTAAAGTGTTTTGCACTGCATTTTCCTGATAGTATAGACGAAGAGCAAGAGTCCAAGACCACTAGCCACCCATAGCATTCTGGGAGCAATTTATAGCAGCGTCTGGATTGGGGTGTGGACTGGCATGGAGTGGGGTCTATCGCCTTTGCCATTAGAAGAAGGCCGCTTCGTGTTGGGTGCTTTTTCTTATAATTATAACTTTTAATGTTTTCACATAGATTGAGCAGATCGAGTGGTAAACTTATATAGTGTATATTCATGTGAGTGTGTGCGTGTGTGTGAGTGTTGGTCAGGTGTTGCTTCTACCTGTACATAACATGTTCTTGCGGTTCTCCATTATTCGATAGCAATTATTGCATCGCACTTCTATTGCAATGTGAAAATGAAAAAGAAACAGCAAGAAAGAAAGAAAGAAAGAAAGAAAAAAGAAACTGGGGGAATAGAACTGGGACTATTCATCGAGACACGCACAGAAACACACATTAATACTCACACACACACTCAAACACGATCAAACACATAGACACGAATGCATACGCACACTCATGGGGGCCGTGTTTCATGTTGAATAATTGTGGCAGGTGCTTCAACTTGCGACGGTTGCACGTTGTGCATCTTTAAACTGCGATGATTGAAAATTGCATAATTGAAACAAGCACAGAAAGACAGAGAAAGCAATATAGACAAAGAGGGAAAAGAGAGAAAACACAGAGAGAGAAAGACAGAGAGTGCAGAGACTAACACTCACACCTATTGCAAATATGAAAAGGCCTCCATTTCCGCCGTTGATCGAGTGGACAGTCGAACAGACAGCCAGATGGACAGATAGACATAGAGCCAAAGCTAAATCCCAAGCCAGAGCCCAAGCTGAAGACCCAGACATCCGTTTCTAGTGCCGCACTCACTCTCACACTCAAACACACACAATCACAATCACAATCACAATCACCGTCACACTCACACTCACATTCAACACTCATGTAGCTAGAACTATATACGTTCGGGTAGAATCACTGTAGAGCAGAGAGAGACAAAGAGAGAGTGATAGAGAGAGAGAGAATGAGAAAATGATATAGATTGAGGTGGCAAGAGAGCAAGAGGAAATGAGTTAGCTGGAAAATCAGCTGCTTGAGGGATTTGTGGAAGATTTGCTCAAGAGACTTGTTTGCCAAACCAGTTAAACCATTTTAAAATTGACTGCAAATCATAAAATGAAAATGTTCAAACATTTATTGCAATTTATTGCTTACACTAGTTCAAACTAATAACAATTACAAATTTATTCAAACTCGAATCCATACATTAATAATTTATGCAAATTATGGTAAAAACAGTTTTCAGTATTTAGAAATCATAACTATCGGAACGTTTGATTTAAGTATATATGTTATTTATACCCTCTAATGATGCAAAAATATAGAAAAATGTCAATGTTTAAGAGTCTATGGGCTGTAAACAATCTATTCCAGATGAACTGAATAAAAGTGTAGAATTGGTTAAATTAATGGAATCAAGTAACAGTTCGATATTGTGCAGATAATTGCTACAATTACGATCATAACTGTCACCTTGACTAATTAAAACTGGAACTTCTCCAGTGACAAATCGTTGCTCTTTCTTTCAACTGTTGTTTGGCCGCATTTTGCAGGTGCACGAAGAGCAACAACAATAAGATCTGATGTGAATGCGAAGAGATAGTATTACGTTTAGCTGTATCTTCTATTGGGGGGGTTTCTGTTTGGTTTTTCTAGTTTGTTTATTTATTTTTGTTTTTCTCTTTGGCCTTTTGATTGCTGTATTCATTTCATTTTAATTAAGTTAATTGCATACTATTACTTTCACTGTTTAGCTATTGCTGTTACAATGCTTTGTTTTTTTTCTTTTCTTCACAATATTATATATATAGTTTTATTTTTTGAATGGTTTTCTATTTTCCGTTGTCACCGTTATTATGTTTGTATTTAATTTGAAATTTTTATTTTATTTCTTTGTGGCTGTGACTTTGTTTTGGCCAGTTGTGTCCATTAGTTCTGTATTGTTTGTTCCGCTTTCGTGCATAAACTCGGCTCTATTATAAATGAACTCTTACCATCTCTCTTTCGTCTTGTCTTTGTCTCTTTGTCTGATTGTTGTTGTGTGCGTTCCATGAGATTTTCTCTTTGATTGGCCTAACGGAATGACCTTTGAAGGTTTTCATTTTCTGCTGCCTCTTCTTGCTATGCCTAAGTATATATATTTTCTTTAGTCTTCTTATTTTTCTATTTCTTACACTCATCTAATGTTGCCTATATGCTATCCAAGACACCGATAGACCAGTGCCCCCGCGAAGCCAAGCCAATCCAAGCCAAACCAAGCCAAGACAAGCAAACCGTTTTCTGGTTATGGCATTCACTTGCTCAGGTTCCCTCGTAATTAGAGGCCGTACGCGAAGAGGAAGTAAACGTGCCTAATGATAACCTTTAGCTTGTTGCCATCCACAGGGCGCCCAGAGCCACAGTCAGAGTCACAGTCAGTGCCACAGCTACAGCCAAAGAAAAAGTTAAAGCCCAGATACAAGCACTCAGAGCCAGAGCCAGAGCCAGAGCCAGAGCCAGAGCCAGAGACGGAGCCGTAGCTAGAGATACAGCTTAAACCAGAGCTAAAGATACAAAGTTCCAACACTGAAACCAAAACGAAAGCAGCTCATAATAACTATCCCATCCCAGCCCATGCCATCCCATACCATACCATACCATACCATACTATACCATCCACTCCAATGGGGGCAAGCGTACAATTTTCATGATTGCTAGTTACCCAGAGCCGCATCATCCATCTAACTAAGTACGCGCCACTGACCAGCGCACAGGCCAACCGAATGCGAATGCGAATGCGATGAGTACACTTGCATTCACAGTCGCATTCGCACCCATACTCACACTCACACTCGCACTCAAACTTGTACTCATACGCGCCGTCAAAACTTATGGCTACAAGAATATTGCACTCATTTTTCATGCTCGCTCTCACTCCCCTTTAAAGCGGGTATTTATGTTTGGCTCTGCAACGTGTAACGCCTTGAAAACGACCTTCTAAATAAACTAAACATCGAAACCCTATCATCTTAGTCAAATTTTGTCTCTGCTCATATCATTTATAGAGAATTCATATAGAGAATAACATTTATAATTAGCACGATAGAAACGCTTTAACAGATTTGTTGTATTTGGTTTTCATACTAAAAGACTTTAGTAATCTCGTACTCAACTTCGAGGATACGCTAGTCGACTACGCCTGACTCTTTCAACCTTAGCTGTTATCTTCTTACTGTTGCCAGACCAATCATCTTGACTGAGTACATGGCGCAGTTTTTAACGCCCACGTGGCCCTAGTCGAAGATCTAGCTATGGTCAAAGTTATATCCATAGTCATGGCTATAGATACGCATAGGGTATTCGCGGCATTTTGGGTGGAGCAGGCAGAGATGAGGTGGAGCTTGAAGCGGGCGCCACATGTGTGCGAATTGCTGCTTCTACTTCGACTGGCGTTTCCTGTTAGCCAAGGGGCAACATTTAGCAGCTGATTTGAGGTTTGGCGGTGCAGCAGCTACCAGTGGTTGCTGTGGTTGCTGTGGTTGGCCACAGTCTGAATGCAATTACATACGAAACGAGAATCATCATTGTCGGTTCGGTTCGGTTCAAATTAGAAGTTGAGCTGCGACTTTGCAGCCAAGGACGACCCCAAAAATAAACTGCATTCGTCTAAAAATAAAACGAATCGTGAGTGGCCACTTGCAACGCGGTGGCAATGACGTCAAATGTGCATTCAACGAATGCGTTTGTCCGTTTATTTATTTTTGTATTTTTGTATTTTTTTTATCTCGAGGAACAGATCGTTGTGCTGCCCATGTAATTGGCTTGACTACGATTCAAACGCTTGCACGGTGCTGCCTTCAGCTTGAATCTTAAGCTGTTGCTGCTGCTGTGCGAAGAATTAAAGCAACAACAACAACAACTGCAACTGTTGCAACTGTTGCATGAACTAAAGCTGCAACTGGCCACTCGCTGCCTCTCATGCAGATTGGCAATTGTAGAACACGAAGTGGCAACAAAAACAGGCAACACTGCCAGCCAGACTGTTGCTGTTGTTGCTGTTGTTGCTGTTGCTGCTGCTGTTGTTGCTGTTGCTGTTGCTGTTGTTGTCGCTTTGCCTGAGAACATGCTACACATTCCGCTGACTGTGTTTGCCACCTATTTCATACATTTGTTTCTGTTTGCTCTTGATGTTGCTGTTGTCGTTGTCAATGCTGCTCATGTTGCAAGTTCTGTGTTTATGTTGTTGCTATTTTCGCTGCTGTTGTTGTTGTAGTTGTTTATGTTTTCCCCCAATTGGACATGGCGGGTAGTGTTGCTGCCGCATTCACTGTGCTGTGCTGTGCTGCGCCTCTTCGCGTTTCGTTGCGCCTTGCGCCTGGCTTCGTATTCATATTGTTTGCCACAATCGGTTGCAGCCCCCCAATGGATATAGTCCCCCGATCAGGCAGTGGTAAAACAAAAAAAAATTCATTGCTGGCCCCCAACTGGAATAGTTTTTTAAATACTCGCGCATAAATAATTGCCATAGCTGTGCTCTGATAGCGTGGCAGCAACTCGCCGCCTGTTGCACGTTCCATGCCCCTTCCCACCCGCTGCTTGCCCCACTTCATGACTTGCCCACTTGTCCAGTTGCTTGGGACAATACGGCAAACAAATTGAATTGAATATGTTAATATAATTGCAGTATCTGCCACACAATGTTGCCACAACAGAGAGAGAGAGAGAAAGAGAGATAGAGAGAAAGAGAGAGGAGGAGATGGAGAGGGGAAAACAGAGATAGGTACAGCTAGTGGTCTGCCTCTTGGGGGCGTTCTAAAATCCATAAATTGAAGTCTTAATGCCGCTGTACCATAAACGCAAATGCAATTGGGCTCTAGACTATCCCTGTACGCGATATATAGTATACTATATACACGTCTAATAGCTATAATTTTTATAGGGTATCATGTTCTCTGTAAACTTATACATGCTGCTCATACTTCCGCATGGCAATCGGAGTTTGAAACCGATTTATTATGCTCCCGAATGCAAATGAATATGGTAAGAAGTGCATGGAGTAGTCACAGCTAGTAATGGTGAATGAATTGAGTGCCACTGAGGTGTTGAGTACTGGTCATGAATAGTGAATGCGGCAATAAACAGTTCAACACATCAATTATGATTTATTTTAGACTCTTCTATTCATTACGAATAAGTCTTGAGTGCAAATGTGAATCAATGAAAATGACCATAGCACTCGTATTTAGATTATTTTGAGTATGCGTAGCATATGAGTATATAATATTTGAAATTATCGCAATCATTTCTAGAATTAAAGAAATTATTGAGTGCATATGAGTATCGTTGGATTTTGAATAATATACATACTCATACTCGCTGTCATAGTCGTAGTATTCGCAATGAATTGACAGCTTGTTTGTCCTATTCCTGATTGAGCAATTGACTGGCCATAATAGTTGTAATACGAGTGTGCACTCGAAGCATTGAATGCACTCGCTACCATTAATATGAATGAGTTGGCAACTGATGAATCGTGTCTCAGCCAAAAGTCAAAGAACAGGCTTTCGCTTTTCACCTGGCTTATGGCCCCCTGAGGGTCAAAATTAATCCGGTTTGTGCGCCCCCACAACAGACAGAGAGTGTGAGAATGGCAAAAAGATGAAGATATATATATATATATATAAATTAAAAAGAGAAAGATAGAGAGAGAGAGAGAGAGAGAGAGAGAGAGAGAGAGAGAGAGAGAAGAGAAAAGCAAAATATCACCTGTGTATCTTTCCCACCTTGTCAGCTCTACAACACCCTGCACCCCACT
>JBANCZ010001393.1:0-22041 GCA_037040025.1 Sphaerogastrella javana | reverse complement strand
TATCGATAATACTATACAACACCGAAAATATTATACTATACTGCACCGAAAAACCATATTACTCCAAAAATACTATTATGTTCGAAAAATACTAAACACAGGGTCCCTACTGTTGGGCCAGTCCCTACTGTTGGATATTTTTAGTAGTTATAATAAATTTATATACACTTATATTTATAATCGATTTAATAATTTTAAATTTAAAAATTCAATTTAATTAAAAATAAATTTTTAATTTTGGTGCAACACACATAAAATAAATTGAATCTGAAAAAACAGATTTCCGTATAGGTAATGTTTGAGTATTTTTCTGGTTGAAAAATCCAAATTGACAACACTGACCGCTCATTTCAAAGCTCTCGCAGTGATCCCAAACGAAAGCTCTGATAAAATCTAATGTAAAGCCAAAGAGCTTTGCTCTATGAATAAATGTGCATGCATTACAATAAGTGAGTTGCACTCGATGTGACAATGAATGATTTTGGGGCTGTCAACTATGCAAAAACAATTGTAATTAATAGCTGTAAATGTTGTAAATGGCAAAGAGTTGAAAACAGTAAATGTTTTGCCTTTACATAACCGAAACAATGCAAACATTTTTGGAGTGAAAACCCAAAATCTGTAGACATGGAATGACAGTAGCAAACGCAGTAGCACAATACAGCAATTGCTGCCAAGAGAAGAAACCACATGACACACTGAACCTGTCATCGCCCACACACATACATGCATACCAAGAAAGAAACAAAGAAAGAAAAAGTATCTTAAGCCACACACACACACACATGTGTGTGTATATTATGCATGCAGCCCAAGCAATGGCCTGAAGAATATTCAGAGCATTTAGCAACTCATTGTCCTTTTTGCAGCACAAAGCAGCAGCAACATCATGGGCTCTTCAAATGTATTCATGGCCCTCAAATTGTATAATTTAAGTTTGCACATAAAATCACACCGCAAACTTAGACCACAACCCAAAAGGGAATAGCATAAACACACACACACACACACACACACACCTACACTGTGTAAGTACAGATGCTTGTAGTTGTACCTATAATCTGCGGCCAGTAGAGAATTCATTTACAACCAGGGCTGGACGCTCGAAAAAACAACATCGCATTGGCAAATTCGATTGGTTTCTTTTTATCGATTCATTCGATATGTATGCTATTGGCATCTAAAACGGATTTATTTGAAATGAAACTATTTGACATAAAATTTGTATTATTTATTAATTATATTTATAAAATTTATTAATTAATTATATTTATTACTTAGAAATATTAACATTTATTATTATAGTGTTTAGTAAAAACTTGCAAAATTCCATACATAAATAATTTCAAATTTTTATTTAAATAGAATGCCCTGTAAACTATGAAGACTCCAACGAGGCCCTGGCATTCAACTTAACTACACCTTTCCCGCTCTCTACCACTTAACAAGACATCACATTATACAGCTGAGGCATTCACATACGAGTGAAACCCCGAAAGGCATAGACCGATACAACCGAAAGCAAAACCCTTGCCCAGCCAAGACATCGAATTTAAATATTTGAGAGCAGGATACGTCCAGAAGGAGTGCAGGTTATATTCGTATCAAGGCACAAAATACAAAAAACTTGTGTGCCATAAAAATGCTATAAAATTGTGCAAATAACATAGATACAATACATACTCGGGCGTTACACAGATACTTACGACCAGAGATACATAAGTATCTGCTGACCTAAGTGCGTGTTCACATGAACTTTTATGGGTGCTATGGGCGCATTGAGCGCATTGTCGATTCAAAAACTTAAAGTGTTCCCGAACCCCCGGACGCCCGGAATCCTGAACCACCAAATACCGTTTATAGGTTCACTGATGCCAAGTCATTGCCATTGCCATTGCCATTGTCATTTTCATTGTCGTAGTCTTGGTTGTTGTCTTTACGCAGAGCATCATTTGAAACATCTAGCACCTTTTCTATACCCTATAGAATTTTGGTACAGTAAATCTCTGTGCCTAAGAATGTAGAGATCTCTGGAAGTACCAGCGCTAGAATTATCAAATTTGATATTTACTTATATGCATATCATCATGCTCTCAATGTATATTCAATTTTTGAAAAGTTTCTTTGATTTATCGACAAACATAATGAAAACTATATGTTACAAATGTTTTAGTATTTATTCAAATAGTATCTCGAAGTCCATTCAAGTGTCGAATGTTAGCTTCGGCTTGTCCCAGAAGTTTTACAGATTTTTATTTAAATTTATTTTTTTTTTTTTGTGTCCCTGCTTTGTTGAACCTTTCTTGCCAAAAGCGAAAGTTGGGACAAACGGACAGACAGCAATCTCGACACACGCATAAACTGAGTTATTTGGTGCCAGTACCAGGTTTCCAAGCGAATCATTTTCTTTTGCGACAAATTTGTGCAAAATGGTTTACCGGTTTTGCCGAAAGTGTAAATTGCATTGGGAATGGACCATGTGAACTCAAGTGAACTGAGCCGGGATGTGTGTATGTGTGTGTGTGTGTGTGTATGGCCATGAAGTAGATACATATGAACAGTATGCGATGTGCTATGTGCGATATGCGATGTACGATATACGATGTAAACTGTGCATAGAGTATGCTTGTAATAATATCCATTAGTTAGTTTTCCTACGTGTGTGTGTGTGTGTATGTGCGTGTTGTGTGTATTTGCATGGGAGACATTTGCAAAATTATGACCATGTCTTAATTACAATGCTGGCTCACAGGTCCAGCCAATATACACACGGTTCATAAATTATTTATATGCGTTGAGCATGAGATGTAAATAATCACATACTCAGACATAAGACCAACACATCGATGTTGGGCTCTATCCTATCGTTTACATAGAAGAACAACCCAAAGATAATAAAGTAAGAGAATAGGAAACAATTTAGAATATATAAGATTATATGTAAATCTACACACATGTCCATTCCAACCGCTCTATTCAAATGAACACCGACATCTTTTAAAGGAATGAAACATTCCATTTTCCAATTATTTTACTATGTGTAAAACATTATTAAATAATTTTAAAAAAATTCTTTTTTATTGAGTGATATTCAACATGATAAAGTTAAAATACAACTATATCTTTTAATTAGGTTTCGTTATCATCAGAACAACCGTTAAATCACCTGTAGGCCACATCTGACTCAACATTTCTGTACACTGGCAGCAGATGCTCCAACCCGGACATGTAGGCGACAACTTTAATTATGTAAGTGAAAATTATGATGTTAGAGGTGCCGGAGTAAAGTTTGAGGTACATCGTTATACCAAATTTTGCCAGAGTTTCTTGCTAGGGCGGTCACACATGGCGCATGAATAATGTAAAATGTCAACTAATTAAGCCGAGTAAAAGCACGGGCTGCACTCCAAAACATTCTAGTACAACAACAACAATAGTACCGCGTACACACCATTTTAATTAACATTACATATACTTAACTACATAAAAAATTCTAATTTATGACCACAAGAATTAGCAAAAACATGTGATGGTATATCCAGAATATCCATATCATAGTCAAATACGAATGAAATACTAAACTTTATCTAAGATAAGACATAAAGTAAATATATTTAAAAAAAACGATATATTAAAAGAATTGTTTTAATTTCAAATATATTATTAGTCGAAATTTAGTAGAAAAATCATATTTTATTTAAATTGTTTTTACTAAGCACGTAAGGTGTATAGGTTCACTGTAGTCTGATAGATTTATAGACGATAAAATATTTTAAAATGATCTTCACTAGGCAAATAGGGTATATATATATATATAGATTAAATCTCACTCATAATATATAGTATGACTGTTATTTGTTTATAGATCTTTAGAATATTTAAATGCTATAAATAAAATAGATGAAATGGAGGCGCAATGTCATTATAAAATTAGTTTCTAGTCAGAGACCACCACAGTTCTTTCTGATGGATAAGTAGCGTTATCCTGTTGCTGTCTGGGACCCATGGCATATGGTCGTTTATCATAGGTTTTCACATAGAATGTACCATTCTTGGGCTCTGAGGGCTCACCGCCCATGCGGAATTCCCCATCGTTATCAAGAAGCACCCAAGTTTCGCGGGAAATGCGCTCACAGCGAATACCCCAGAAACCCTTTGTGCTGTTTATCGACTCGGCAAAGTAATCGTGGGCACGCTTGTGCGAACAACCGTACACATAGCACTTCTTTTGATCCTTGCCATAGTTGGGATAAAATGTTGCATGGCCAACGGCTTGCTCAAATCCCAACCCGGTGCTGGTTTGTATAGACTCCACGTAGTGTGCATCACTCGCATCGATGCGGTATTCGTCGCTCTGCTCACGAAACTTGGGACCGGCCGGATCCAGGGCATAGATCGTATTGAACATGTAGGGCTTTATTTGCTTGCCAGCACTGCCCGCTATCTGGGCGCCCAGTGAGTGCCCGATGAGGTAAACATCATCATATTTTAATCCAGCGCGCATATGCAGATGCCGCACAAATTCTGCCAGTAGGAATCCCAGATCTTCGACCATATCAGCGACCCCAAAATAATTCACATTTGATGATATCTTGCTCCAATCGCAGACAATTATATTGAAATCCTCATATTGGGGTAGCTCCGTTTCCACCTCACTGTGTGCATCATTCTCACCTCTGGTCTTGGCTCTAGGTTTCGTCAGGCTCAGATAGGCGGTCTTCACGTCACGATTCAGTGAGCCCTTGCCTTGACTCATCCATCCATGTATGATAATCCTGTGCAACAACAAAAAGGTCGTATTAGTTCAAAAATACTCCCAAGAATTACAATTAACATGATACAGCTATAATCTTATCTTAATTTTATCAATATTTAATTTAACAATTAAATTTATAGACATGCAAATTGTTTGAGAAAGGGTTTCGTTAGTCTAAGTTGCAGACTACTGTATGAGTCATTGATAAGCAGGCGGAAAAAAATTCAACAAAACGATTAACGAAAACAAAGTTTCACAAGTTTGTTGCGTATGCATTGTATAGACATTAAAATACCCTATACAAATGATTTGATAAGTGATCAATTTCTATAATTAAGGATGTGATTTTGTTTTCAATTTTCTTTTGACCATGAATTGGGTGGCGTAATAATTATTATATTTAATATATTCATTCTAAATCAGACCAATGTAAAAAGCGGTAAACCTCTTTTGCAATAACTTCGCTACAGGGTATGCAATGCTGATAAAACCCGTTCATTTCGACAACAACAATAATACAAACAAACTGTTTTGCTATAGATAAAACGATGCTAAAATTTGTTTGCCTCATTATTTGCACTGAATAATGGACAACACAAAGTGTTTCATTGTAGAATACTACCGTTTATATATATATATATATATATATATATGTATATATGTGTATGTATATGTATGCGATATGTATTATACTTTTTAAATACTCAGCTTGTGTGTTGCTATACATTTACAAATCATAATCTAAACTGCGTTAAATTGTGGGAATACCAATACTCACCGTGTGGGATGACTTGAATTGAAACCGGATCGCTCCAGGGTCTCATCGTCGGCTGTAAAGAGTTCCCGGCCGCAATCTGGGAAATCCCGTTTGAACAGAAAGAATTGCATTTTGACACGTGCATTGTCTGTGAATGGCACCCAATGCTTGAAGAATTTCTTCCAAAACGGATAGTCCAAGTATTTGTTCGATTTTGTAAGCTTGTGATCGCAATGGTTTTCTTCGCTTGCTACTTTATCGGCTAATATGCATACCATAATATGTATATAAAGTACGACATTATTTATATATATGTATATGTAAAAGGAATGTTTTGATTACAATACTTACCCACAGTCAGGCTGATTACTGCAGCAACGATTACTGCTGCTATTCCTATCAACTGCATCTCTAATGATCTTCAATAGATTAATGCCAGTTGATGTCGTAAGTTCGCATTCACACTCGCTCAGACACGCACTCACACACTCACATGCACATTCACAGCTTCCACAGCGCTGAATGATGCGTGCTCAATGGATGACAGAAGTGATCTAAAGTCGAATTTTATTGGCATTGACTTTGGCGACTCTGTGTCTGCTTTCGAGCTCTCGCACTCTTATTCATTCTATTTCTCTCTTAAGTTTACTCTCTTTACAAACGTACGATAAGCGTGTTTGCAAACATATTTAACAGAGGCGTTAATTATTGTGTGGCTCTCGCTAAAAAAAATAATTGTATTTCTTTCCATTGAGTGCGTAGAGTATGGAGGCAGAAGAGAAACGATAGTTACAGAGAGACAGAGAGACAGAGAGCGCACACTAATTGAAACACTGCGCCTAAACAGTTTTCATGGGTCTATGAGGCATTTTGAACTGTCATACCTCTGGATCGTCTAGCAGACCCCATAAATTAACCATAACCGATTCGCATATTTGTCTGTCTTCGCTATTAGCAGGGTTTTAATAGTTTTAGCATGGACTTGCACCTTTCTTAATAGTGTCAAACCCGGCATTGACAGTGCTGCCATGTTATCTATGTCGGGTTTCATTTGTGGCGCGTAATTTGAATTGCTTGTAGAACAGTTAAACAGCTTGCGATCTTGTAGAACACTCACAAAGAAAATAAAAATTAAAAATGAAATTATTCGAATTAATAAACATTTCAACAAATATGTGAATAAGAATAATAAGAAAGAGTTTCAAACTCCATAATAAAATTAAAAATCCGCTTGTATTTAAACTGCGGTTGTATAGTTTTAGCATAGACAAGCACCCGATATTGATGACAAGCAAATCATTGACAGCGTTGCCATATTATTTAAATTGATTTTTAATTGTGGCGCGTAATTGAAATTTTTGTTCTTTTTTTCAGTCGAACAGCTTTTGATCTTGGCAAACATTCGCAAATAATAAAATAAAATTATTCGAATGAATAAATACCAAAACATATATATGGCATTCATTTTAAAAATATAAGAGTAGCTTAAACCCGAACAGCGTCCAGTTGTACCTAAATTGAAATGTGCCTGTGGAGCAATTAGATTAAAAGTGCCATAAATTAAAGAGTCGCATTCGTTTTACGCTTGGGGTTAACAAATAATTACGGCAACAGAGTCTTTTTTTTTTTTTTTTGGTATTGCTGGTGCGCCGTGTTATCAGCTAATTGCTCGACTCAAATCAGATTTGTAGCTCGTTTAATTATGCAGCAAGGGAAAGACATAATTTATTGATGAGATACCAAATGAAGCGACAAATTCCAGGCACTTAGCAAGTCAATCGCTCAACCAAGCTGCTGGTGCTGCTGTAGCCTCAGCAAAGACTACATGCTCATACTAAGGCTCTGCCAGAACATGCTCCAATGGAGCATCACGCTCTGGGCGTGTTCAGTTTTTTTTTTTTAGCACTTTGGTCACGGACGCACACCTCGCACTGTTACCTGTGCACCGGTTACCTGTTAACTGTTACCTGCCATTCGTCGTCGTCGTCGTCGTTGTCGTCATCGTCCTGAACGTGAACGTGAGGCAGCATTTCAATTATGCAAATTTTTGGTGAGGCTCGTTGATTAGAAAATCCGCAAAAACCCTTGAGCACAACAAGGGCGCGAGTATGCAAACACTCCCCCTTTCGCACTAGCCTTCGTCTCCCTCCTCTGGTTCCTTTCGGCGTCAATCAATATTTAGGTGCAACAAGATGGCAAAGGGGATAGCATTGCGACAGCTAGTAGGCGTCTGGCCACGCCCACACTAATGAATTGGCAAAAGCCACAAATGAGACTTCACAAATTAATTGGCAAGCCTGAGGCAGCTTTTAAGTAACTGCATCTCCCACTGCCTACGACCCAAGCTTGAATAGCCACAGCAATAACTGAGTAGAGTCACGCCCAAAACGACACCGCCATCGACGTTCCCGCCCCGCCCCGGGCCTATTACTTCTACTGGCAGTCAAAAAAGCAAAACTCTTGTAACTACGAATTCAAATATTTGTTTTGCAAAAATTCAACTTTTTTCAGCGAATTTCATTAGGAACTTTGTACTTCGTTCGAGTGTCACAAAACTTTCGCCCGCAACGTTCATCTGTGGCAGTGGCAAGTACAAAAGGTAGCAGAAGGTGATCAACTGGGCGATAGCCGTAAGCTTCGGCCATTTCTCTAAAAAAAAGGGAAGGTCCGCTGTCGTTGAACATTTTATCAGCACTTGTAATTAAAACAATCAGAGTACTGATTAAATTTAAATTTATTTCATTTTAATTACATTTATTTAATAACATTGATTAAATATTAACTAAAAGTCAGAGAATGCAACCTAATAAAAATAACGTTGTGTTTCGATCTTTGATTAATTAAAAATGCGGCCTAGGCTACGGTTTCGATTTTTTAAAATGAAACGGTTTTAGCGGTTACGGTTTCGGTTTTGGTTTCATTCCTTGGTAAATTTAAATTTGTTCAGTGTTGCAAGCTTTTATTTACACATGATCAGCTGTTTTGTAAATTACAGTGAGTGGTTAGCAGTGCCATTTTGAGTTAACATTCCTGTTTATATATACAAACATATGTAAGCGCAATTTTCTTTTCTCGTTTGTTTACAACTCGAAAATTAGCAAAATATTTTTTGGAAAAAACGCAAAACAAAAAAATGTATATATTCGTAATAATATTTAAAGCCGTTTTTTTAAATTTAGAAAACATGACGTATGATACGTAAGTATCAAGAGCAAAGCACTCATAATAGAAATTATATTTGAAAATTGATACAATTTCTAGAATTAGTTAATATAAAGTAAAATAAAATTTCCGAATTGGTATTTGTTGAAATTTATTAAGTATAATTCGTGAAACCTGAGAAAATATGTCGACATGGATATACCGCTGAGTGCTAAACTAGTGATTGTAGCAGCTACAGCCGGAACATTCTTTGCACTCGGCGCCTATTATCAACACCATCATGTGATCCGTAATATTCAAAAATTGGAACAACGTAATCCGCATGCCTATTTTATACGCCGGAAATTGTACGCTCTGGTAAGGTGTCACATGTATAGCAAAGTTGCATATTGCATCATATAATACATATTCTATATATTAATAAATCATATTTATATATAGCTGGATATCTTTGATGTTCATTCTTGTCTGGCCATTGTGGAACATACTGCGAAACAGGAAGGCGACACTCATCGCATGGGTGCAATCATGAAATACGGTTTTCCTAGCATGAACGAGATCAATCTGAATGATACATATAATTTTGTGACGTCGTTTGATCGTCGCAACTCATCTATACAATGGATGTGTGAACGAGTGGATCCCTCGAGCTATACAAATCAATTACATTATAATAGTCCATGCCTATCGGTGCGCCATAGTTCATATGGCTCATCACCAAATGTTATTTTTCAGCAATCTGAGGCGGCCCGTGTTTTCTTTATGTCAAATATTAAACCATTTCTTCAACGCGGCTTCAATACGAGTGTGTGGGAGCGTTTACTGTATTATATACATGAAACGGCACAAACTTATGGCGATGTCTTTGTCTATACCGGGTCCATTTATTTGCCGCGCGAGATGAAAAATAACAGCTGGTTTTTGGAATTTCAACCGGAGGATAATACCATCATTGCCGTGCCAACGCATTTCTTCAAAATTATTGTCATTGATCCAAAACAAATGAATAGTACGCCCTATGCCGAAGCGTATGTGGTGCCAAATTCATCGATAAACGATAACATCGAGCTTGGTACACTGCTCTGTGATATACATGATATTGAAAACGCTACAGGATTAAAATTCTTCGATGGGCTCGATCGTAATTTTGTCAATACTCAAGTGAGTGTGCAACCCATAGAGTCAGCACAACTATCACAAATTAATAGTTAAATCAATACATTCAACAAAAGCAGATAACTGATCCATCCAATTGTCGTCACCTTTGAAAATCTCTTTTGATACGATATAAAACTGTCAATATAATAATAAAGAAAAATAAAAACAAACAAAATCTTCAATGTGTGATAGACATGTACATGTGCATACATAAGTCGTCTAGCTTAACCCTTTCATGCCCGCTGTTGCATATACGCAGCATACTTTCGAAGGCGCGGCAGATCTGGTGGGGTCCCGATTCGGCGCCATTGGGCCGGGAGGGGGGTGGTTTTCGGCTCAACCGGCTGCGCATCCCCTCCTGATCGAGAATATATATACTTTGTGGGGTCTGCCACGCCTCCTGCGCCTCTTATTTGACTTTCTTTTTTGAACTTTTTTCTTTTCCATGCGCGCTCTAGGGGTATGCTGCAGCAGCGTACCTCGTTTTACACGGCGATTCTGGCGGTTTTTTGGCGATTCTGGCGATTTTTTGGCGATTCTGGCGATTTGGGCGATTTCGGCTGCTCGTCCTGATCGAAAATATATATACTTTGTGGGGTCTGCCAAGCCCCCTTTCTCGCTTTTCTTTTGAATTAGCGGCCTCAGGACAGCCAGACATGGCTCAATCGACTCGGCTACTCAACCCGATCAAGAATATATATACTTTGTGGGGTCTGGGGTCGACTTTGCACAAAAAAAAAAACAACAATGCAACGGAAACTAGAGCGGCTATTGCCTCAGTAACTGAAGTGGCTGTTACTGTTCTAACTGTTTGTCGGTAAGGCACGTTTGGGTCCTATATATCAAGTGCATATATACATAACGTAATGGTGTATATAGTATATATATCTATGTGTTTGTGTGTGTGTGTGTTTGACACTTAAACACACAGCGAACGTGCTAGGAGCAGCAGCAGCAGCAGCAGCAGCCTCATCATCAAATACACCCATTCACATGCACATTCACATAATCAACGGTATCGTTATAATCATCGTCATCGTAATCATCATCTTTATTGTCATCATTATCATCATCATCATCATCATCGTTATTACTATCATTATCAATAGCTTTGGCAAATAAAGAGCGAGCAAAAAGCATCAAACGATTGGATTGTGTCTGCCTTACATTCGATGCGATTTGATTTCATAAAACTTTTATAAAATCGGAAACGGAAAATGCACACACAAACGCACACAAACGCACACACACACACACGCACACTCATTGACAGATTTGCCTTAACATTAATCGATTTATTTGGCCAATTTAAATATTAAATGGTTGCATAAAAGCCAAATTCGAATTTTATTTGTTCAACGACTTTAATTATTCATTTTATACGAATAAAAAAATTAAATAGACTTCACTTTATGAGCGCATAACTAAAGTTAGCTAAGCTTTAAGCTTTAGTAACTCTTTGCCCCACCCTCTCCCCATCCTTTAGATAAAGAGGGAAGGTATTACTCTTCGTTGCGCTTTGCGTGCTCAGTGAAGCGCCTACAATTGGGCAGCTCATTAACGAGAGTGTGTGTGCCCTAATGAGTCTTCATTGTAGTAGTAGCAACAGTAGCAACAGTTAGTAGAAGAAAAAAAAAACAGATTTTTCATCAATGAAGCGCAGCACGCGCCTGTCTTAGCTGACAGCCAATGTAAATAAACGGAGGGAGCAAAATCAGTCAATTAAAAATGCAACCACGCGCACCATGAGCTGGCAATATGGCCAAGACATCGACATCCACTTCGACTTCGACTTCGACTTTGTCTGCCACTAAATGCTTGCTGCCACATATGGCAGGTCGAAATGACAACAAACACAACACACTGTCTCGTGTCTCTGGTGTCTCTGGTGTCTCTGACTCTTGCTCTTGCTCTTGCTCTTGGTCTGGCTCTGGGTTTGGTCTTAAAGAAGACATAACACGGCTGACCCACGCGCCATAATATTTATTTTATTGTGGGCGTTCTGGTATGACCAAATCTGACAAGTGGTTGTAATAACACACACACACACACACACTCGTACTCACACTCACACTCACACACATTCATATATAAGCAATCTGAAATATTTATGTTGAAGCTGAGGTTTTCATGCTACTCACCTTGTACTCATCGAATTTCAACACAAATTCCAATATCTCGGCCAGCTGCTTGACCAGCGCCTGCTGTGTCTCCAGGTGCTGTGTCGGATTGAGTTTGCCGCCAACCAACTGACCCAACAGCTTGGGCACTATTTTGTCCAGCTCCAGTGAATGCTCATAGCAACGTTTCAGCTTAATGACCAACGGCAGCACGGCAGCCCAGGCTTTGGCCTGAATCTCTGGCGAGGGATCAGCTATAGCTTCGCGGATTTCTTTGTTTGCGCCCTGCAAGTATAACAACAACAATAACAACAATAAGAACAATAAGAAAAGTTTAATAACATCAAATTGGTAGGTTTTTTATTATCCAATAATACAGCGTGCGGAAAATGTATGCTTGGCATGCGAACAATAAACCATTTTCACTGTGTTTTATGCAGTTTTTCTTTCATTTTTCAAGCTGACCACATTTCAGGCATTTCACTTTATTATAACAGCTAAAACCGTAACAACAAACCATCAACAACAACTGCTAGACTTTAGCGGCTTACAACAGTTCTAGCTTTTTGTTGTAGTTTGGCCATTTTTCTCCATTTTTTTTCTCCATTATTTTCATGCCACATGCAACGCCACAACGATCGGCGTTGCCTGCGTGCAATGACCAGGCGAAGCTCAAGGAAGCGGGAGGTTGAAGCGCCAGGCGCTACAATTTTTATCGATGCTTTTATAATCGGAAAACCGACAGCAAAGAGAAATAATACCAACAAAACTCCAACGACCGTACGGTCATTGCATGTTTTCAAAAACTTGTAGCATATTGTACCCTCTATTTTATGTATAGTAACATTTGAACGAGCATAACATACTCATTCATTCATTCACACATGATATTTATGCCGCAGCGATGGCAATCAGCAAATCGGCGAATAGCGTTGATTATATCAATTATATCAATTGCTGAGTTTTCAGTTTCTCTCATTGTGTCTAGAGGGGCTAAGTAGAGTTTGTATGCCTCAGTTTTAGTTTTAAGTGCCTCTAAATGACAATTAAGTGAGCATTTGCCTTAAACACGTAGCACATGTTGTATTTGGAGTGAATGTGATTCATTTTGCAGAGCAAATAATTGCATACTCATACACAAACATCAAACTGTTTAATCGCCATAACATGATAACGAACATAATAATAGATAACATTAACACAACAGTTCGACTAGACCAATTCCACGCTGTTCAAAACTTTGGCACTTGATAAAATAAATCTAATATACTTTTGATTCCAATGAAATCGAAGTATAAGAATGAAGATAAGAGTGAACATATGATACTTCGATTAAAGGACTTTAAATTGATATAACCAGGACTTTAAATGATGTATTGCACAATATAAATTATTTAACTTAACTTAATTTATATTATATTTATACATTTTATTTTAAACTATAAATAAATCTACAAAAATTATCTAGAACAACTAGAACCTTTAGGAAATTTATTCATTGCATTTCCCTCACTGTATTTTCAAACGTTGCACAACACTGTCAAAACTCATAACTCTCATGCAAGCAGTTCTATGCATGTGTGTGTGTGTGCGTGTGTGTGATGGACTTCACATTTGATTAGCTAACATGCCACGCCCACGTCCAATTTACAACTCGTGTAGGTTTTTGTACATTTGCCGCGCTGTTTGGGTCAGGCAACGGCTTCATTATGCCACCATATATACGAAATAAAACAGCAAAATGAAAACAAAATACATATCGCGTGTCTGACCTTTTAAAGCCAAAAACATTAGCATAAATTTAAGAATTATGTGAAAGACTCCAAAAAGAGTCCAAAGGCAACCAGAAGGCAACCAGAAGGCAACAAAGCAACATCGCAACATGGCATTGCTTTTCCCAATTGTGTGCTGTTATTTTTGGTTTGCACACCTTTTGCTGCTGCTGTTGTTGCTGCTGCTGCTGCTGCTGCTGCTACTGTGTTGCTGCTGTTGTTGCTACTATGTTGCAATGTAATGGTCTCAGGTTAGCACGTGTTGTGTGTTTATAATTAAATTGCTGCGCATAAAAGCAGCAAGTAGCAAGTGGCAAGTAGCAAGCAGCAAGTAGCAACGGCAGCCGTGGAAGGCGCAGCGGATTGTGGCACATAGAAATATACACATAAGTAATTACAAACACCCTCATACACATGCAGACACTCACACTCACACTCACACTCACACTCACACAAACACTTGCACTCACACTCACATTTACACTCACACTCAAACATACATTCTCTCATGCCATTAGGTGTTCCATTTGATGTGTTTTGCCCGTTTGTTTACATGTTTTGCTGCAAGTCCATCGACGAGTGCTCTATGCCATAATAAAAATGCATCTGCAACAAAATCAACAACATAAATGAAGCAAAGTGCAAGCGTGTTGCCATTGTAGCTGCACATCATTTTACACCTGTACGTTCTCTATGTGTCCGTGAAGTCAAGTCATGTCCTTGGCCAGAAGCTTCAAGTGCAGCTGCAGCAGCAGCAGCTGAATCAGTAGACAGCATCACGAATGTTTAAACAACTTGGCTGGCATGGAGAGGGAGGTGGGGGGGGAGGGGGTGGAGGACAAGCAGCAAATACTAAACTTGTGTCTTGTTTATAGATGCGAGTGTGTGTTTGTGTGAGTGTGTTTGTGTGTGTGTTGGTGTACATTGTGCCGCATTGTCTTGTTTACGCCAGTGACTCTCTAAGGACTCTCATGGCTGTGTGGATGCGTCTGTTCGTGCAACGGAAACTACGCTCCTTCGCCCTGTGTAGGCAGACAGATTTTCTGGCCGAGATTGCAGCTTGTGTTTATATATATATATATATATATATATATATGTGTATGTATATATGTATTATAGCCCCTTTTTGTTTCGCTTATTTTACTGGCATTTATCTCACATCGTGACATGTGCATAGCAATGAAACAAAGCACTGGGCGTAGGTGAAGTTGCAGCATTTTGTCCTTGCAACAGCAACAGCAACAGCAGCAGCAGCAGCGGCATCTTGCGTTTTGTCACAGGAAAAAGGCAATGCTTTTGCCGGACTGCTCACTGCCATTACTTCTGCTCACCTTCACCTCCATCTCTCATGTCTACCACCTCCCCCTGCCCACTCACGCTCCATTTGCAGCCCATCAGCGACAGCAACTGCAACAGCAACAGCAGCAGAGCGCTCTTTCAGCATTTGTTGTTGATTCATCGCATAAAACGTTACATGCTCCAATAACAACAAAGCACGTGCTGTGTGTCTGCTTCATGCATTTTCCAAAGAAATCTTCTCACTTCTCGCCCACACAACAGCATAAACATAAAGAAGCAGCATAGAGAAACAGAGAGAAAGAGAAAATGAGAGAGAGAGAGAGAGAGAAAGAGAGAGGGGAGGAGAACAAACTTGAACTTGCATGACTTTTATGCTTTGCGTGGTAAAAGCAGTTTTCGTTCTGTAACTGTTTCTAGCTTTTTTAATTAACACTTAATGCGCCCAACTTAATGCTGTTTGGTGCTCTAACAACCACAACCACAACCACAACCATAACCACAACCACAGTCAAAACAACAACTACAAATAAACATGAAGAAGAAGAAGCAACTACTACTAAGTACAAGATAAAAGGCGCAATCAGTCAGCCTTTCATTTAGAACACAGCGTAGAGTGTGTAAACTAGACATAGAAAGAGAGAGAGAGTGATAGGAGAGAGAGAGAGATAGATAATAGATGCATAGTTAATTAACTTTGCGAATTGCTGCACTCTGCATAAAAGAAGCCAACGCGTTGTTAATGCCTGTAATGTATGCTCTTGCTGCTGTTGCTGTTGTTTAATTGAAAATTAAATTAAACTCAACGCGGAAATGAGCCTGTTGCTGCTGCTGCTGTTGCTGCTGCTGCTGTTGCTGTTGCTGCTGTTCTTTTTGCGGACACTTTTGATGGAGTGGACTGTGCAGTCAACATTTAACAAGTGACAGCAGCTTAATGACAGACAGACATCCAGACAGACATCCAGACAGGCAGCACTCTACTATGCAGCATTATCGATTGATGTCTATACTGCTTGAATGTAGGGATGGCAAACAAAATCTATTAATCGATTATTTAATCCTACGATTAATTTTTGCCTAGCGATTACTTACATTACACGTTTTGACTCGATTAAATTGAAATTTTGGGGAAAATAATCGATAATTAAGCATCGTATGATTAATAGTGTCATCCCTACTTGTAAGAGCTTTAAAAGCTTGTAATCGATAATTGAAATGAAACACAATGATGACAAGAGTGTAAACTGCTTGCTTAACTCACAAAATGACAAACTGCTTATCATCAGTGTGGACATTCCAAAGTGTGAGTGTGTGAGTGTGTGTGAGTGTTTGTTAGTGAGAGACTGCATTCATTCGATTGAGCTTAGTCGAGCCGAGCTAAGCCTAAGTAAGCGCAGCGCAGCGACAGGAAAATGTGGGTGGGAAAATTTTTTATACACATGTGTATGTGTATGTATGTATACATATATGTATATATATGATACACGTATGTGTGTGTGTGTGTGTATATATTTGCCAGTTAATATTTGCGTGCATGATGTGCATTTGTAGACGCACATACAACATGTCAGCAAAACTTGCTGATCTGTTGCTTTTGCTTTCTGTCTATGCACAAAAAAGCAAAAAACAAAAATAAAAACAAAAAAAAAGAGAAAAACAGAAAAGAAAAAGCATAAAAAACAAGCAGTGGCAGCATGTTTGGTATGCATATGCACCACAAGTTGCCTGACAGAGGGTATATGCAGTACAAACGCACGCGTTTAGACATATAATTATTCATAGAGAATTCTAAGATTAGTTAACAAAATTTGCATTCCTATAACATGGCTAGTTGCCACTTGGAAATGTTGACTTTTGCTATCAGATTCGTAAATGATATAATATATCATTATTAAATACAAAAAAAAGAAAACTTCCTACTTATTAGATAACAGCAGCAAAAGAGTCGACTAATACATTATATAGTTGCATATTTTGTAGCTTATTTAATAGCTTGTACTTAGTTGCATTTATTTATTTTTATTTTTTTAATTTTACTTACTATTCATTGAATTATTCATACATTAATATTAGCTTAGTTATTAATGTCGTCAGTGCAAAATAATTGCAATTTCATAATTATTACCATTTTAGTAGGCAATATTTTAAGATAACGATCTATTTTTGAATAAAGCTAAAGTTATTTGAGCGAAAAACAACGAATTTATTAATAAATTTTAAAAATAATATATACAAAGGCGTCAATCAAACATTTTTCTTTAAATTAGTTTCAATTTTAATATACGTTCAACTAATATTTCATAATTAATAAGGGACCGCGATGTTGATATCAGCCTCAATTCCTAGGGGGCATATTTACAACCCACATAAAATATGCATAACACAGGGTATTTCAAGCTTCTAACATCTAGTTATATATATATACATATATATGTATACACGTACGACTAAAGTATTTGCTTCTAACAAAAAAAATTCCAACATGTTCTGGCTACAAACAGTTCCTCTGGGAGCGCAACGGTGCGGCATGGGCATGGGCATGGTTCCAGAGGGGGTAGAAGGAGTTTTGTACGACTGACACCGCGACAGTTGAGCTGTTGTTTTAATTTAGATAGTCACGCAACAATAACAACAACAATAACAACAACAACAACAACAACAACAACAGATGAATGGTTTAAGCATAGCCATAGTCACAGCTGTAGTCATAGCTATAGCTATAAACCTGGTCAGAGTGACAATCGCATCAAAATAAACTATTAATCAAAACAATTTTATTTTAGCAACGAGCGTTGAATAGTTTCAGCATGTTGAGCCATTGGAAAACCTTTGCATTTTTCCAATTTCTTTATTTCATTTCAGTTTGCAAATTGATTTTATTTTTTGTATGCATGCAGGCAAAGTCAGCTTTAATTCCAGTCACGTCGAAATTGAAATGAATGAAACGAATGAATCGTGAACTTTATGAGAGCATCCAAAAGAAGTCATAAGAATAATGACACTCATACGATACCCGCACACTCACACACACAATGATGACAGCCACATTTGGCCAAGACCAACCAACCAAACAAATCAATGATCAATGATCATGTATCAAAATTCCAAGAAAAATATGTGAAAAGCCAAATGGCAAGCGGTTGCTATATTTGCTTTGTATTCCGCTTAAAACACAGCCGATGACTATTAAATTCTCATAATTTATATGTACTAAAGACGCGACTAAATGGAAAAATGGAAAATGGGGGAGCACAGCACAGTTCTCACAGACAATTTGCCGCCGCTGTCGACGCCGTCGGGTGACAACTGTTGCCCATGAATGCTCAGGCTTCCCAGAAACCCAATGGGAAATATCCCACTCTTAACTCTACTCGACGATATGTATTTGCACTTGGATTACTAGAGTCAAGCGGACTCCCTTTCTCTCTTTCTCTCTCTCTCTCTCTCTCTTTTACTCTTTCTCTCTCTCTTTCGCTTTCTGTGTTGACTACATAATCATAAATATTTCATAATATTTTTTATTATTACTCGTTCTATGCTCTCTGCTCTGTACTTCCCTATCTGCTCATGGTCTTTACATAGTATGCCCCTTCCGCTTGAGCTTCTTAATTATTCAATGGATTCAGGCAACGTTGTATTGCCTTGGTATCAAATGCGAGGCACAACTCAAACAACAAACAACAACAACAATAGCAACAAAAGCCACAATGAGCACAACATATGTTTGCGTATTGCAAAACCCTCTTTGTGTTGTAGAACTGCTGACAGCAGCAACAGTAGCAACAACAACAGCAACAGTAGCAACAACATCAGCAACAATAACAACAGTAAAAACAATAACAACAACAGCAACTGTGACGATTGTTGAGTGAGTCATGCATAAATTGATCCCCGACTTGGATCACTGGGCTCTAAATTCAACTGAAGCGGCTTTTGGGGGCTTTGTAGTCAAGATTGGCTCTAACCGCAAAACGTGTATTAGCTTACAGCTATCTATAAATTAAGTATAAAATTACAAGTAAAACAACTAGCAACTATTAATAGCAATTATGCACTCTAATTGTTATTAAAATTTAAGCAGCTGTAGTAAGTTTGTCACAGTTCAAACTATGACGTCAATTTTGCTTTCGCTTTCATTTGAATGCAGAGTGAATGCATAGTATGACCTATAAATGTTCAGGTGAGACAGTGCTTTAAAAATAGTTGACAGTCTAAGGCAAAATAAATATATACACAAATAAGTATTGCATTAAAAATAGGGAACAAGTGATTGGAGGTCATTATGAAATAGAGACAAACATTCACAGTTCTAGGCATTCTGTCTGATGTGTTCGAATGGGGGAATTGTGTATGGAACAGCTGCTTAGCTGTGAATCACAGACATCATTCATATGTTTAATAATAATAATGATGATTATGAAGAATATGCTGACGATGTTGCAGATGATGATGTTGCTAATGATTATAATAATGATGTTGCTGTGGATTGTGTTGGATCAGTCAGATTGTCTACCATCTGAACAGCTGACTAAGAACAACTCTATACTGATATGACTGAATGGGTATACGTATGCATGTAGAGTGTACACTACTAGCCGCACACTCACTTAATATGCTTAATGTGAGGAATGGGGCATGAGGCATGAGGCATGAGGCATGAGAACAAAGGAGTGGACCCAGTGAACTGCGCAGTAAACAGATGCTAATTTAAGTACAAGTCTCTGTGTGCTGCGTATGTAAAACTGGCAAATGATGCGTAAATTTCAGTTAACACATTTATAAATAAACGACAATGGCCTAATTTAACATCCAACGGCAGTTCAAGGGCTGCATTCACAAACAACTACCAACACACTCACACAACAACAACAACAGAAAAAAATGCCAAAAGAAATAAGGCTAAATAAGGCAAAATAATGTTATAATGTTATAATGTTGCCAGTTTTGATGTCACGAGCGTCGTAATTTATCAAGATAATCGAACGGAGCAGTCAGTCAGGTGCAATAACTACAACACCAACAACATCAACAACATCAACAACAACATCAACAACATTAGCAATTACAACAACAGGAATAACACCAATAACAAGAACAACAAACTCATAAAGATAAGATAAACACAGCGATTATCAATGGCGTGAACAAAAGTCTGTTTTGCCACAAATGGGCGAAGTGGGCGTGTTGTATTTAGGGGGAGGGGGGTCAACAAGGTACACAAATGTACGAAATGCCAAATGATTGCATTTAATTATCGAGCATACTTGGCTTATCGATAAACAGAGTCACAACAAGAGTTCAATGCGTTGGCCATGCGTGTGGGCGTATTGAATGTGTGTGAGTGTTTGTGAATATGAATATGAATGTGTGGGTAAGTATGTGTGTGTGTATATTTGTGAGTGTGTGAGTGTTTTTGTGTGCGGGATTAACAAAAACAACTTCTAGTCATAATATATCTGCAATAGACAAACAAACAAATTAAATGCGTTGGTCAATGACTGGCAAACATTCATATTCATACGATTTATTGTGATTTATGCATTTATTCATTGTCATCATGCCACTCTTGCTTTCTTCTATGGCCCAACAAAACAATTCTATTCCAAAAAACAAACAACAACAAAACTCTATATATTTTAGATCTAGGCAATTTCTAGCTAATTGAAGAGCCGCAGCATTGTCTGGCCATTTAAGGCTAAATAAATCACAATTGGCATATTGTCTTACACGGCAATAAAGACAAAAATAAAAAAATCAACGGATAAAGAAAAACTATGCACTGCGACAGCTGCAGAAAATTGAAAATTGGGTTAACACGGCAAAAAGTCAAACAGAAAATTTTGCTGGCATTTTAATTGACATGGACGAGACGCACACGCACAGGCTAAACAACAACAACAACAACAACGACAACAACAAACAACGAAAAAAAAATACATGTAAAAAGTATTAAAGATATATACAATTGCTAAAGAATTTCACATATATAGCATGATTTTTGTTCTGTTTTTTTCTATGGCAGCATCCGTCTGCCAGTTGTGCGTACAAATAGAAATAGAAATAGAAATAGAAAATTGAGTGCAAATTCGCAAGCATAAATAAAGCAGTAAACTGCTTGTTTGCTTTTGACATAAAAATCTCCAAAGAAATGGCTAAGTCAAAAGGCAAAAGGCAGTAAGACAGACAGAGAAAGTGGGAGAAAGGGAGACTGAGAGAGAGAAAGGGAGAATGGGACAGAGAGAGACAGAATCACTTGCAATTTGCACGTGGAACAAAGACTAGCTAGAGGTCGGATCACAGGCGTCATTCGAGAGTCTAGAGACGTGCGCCAGACACCACATAATAATACATACATACATACATACATACATACATACATATATATAAACTGCGAGTTAAATGGCCATTGGCATTTTTAGTGGCACTTGCAAACTGTTGGCAAAGCAATTACCGCAAAGCGACGACAAGTTCAAGGCAGGTGGCGGCAAAAAGACAAGAGAAAACAAAGCCAAAGCCAAAGCCAAAGGAACAGAGTTGAAACACTAAAGCGAAAAAGGAAGAGTAAAGGTAAGAATCGAGTGGCTACAGTTGATCCATAGACATGGATAGATAATCCACGTGCTAGACAATGGTATAGGGCATTTAGGTAAGGTTAATGCTTGGCTAAATCAGACAGAAAGGACAGACAAACAGACAGACAGACAGAAACAAAGGCAAACAAACAGCAATTATAATTGAGTTGAAACATTTGCGTCGGCTTGATTCAATTGAAACGATTTAAATTTAGTTAACCGCAAGCCAGTTTTCAGTGTCATTTCAATTTGAATTTGTATTCATATTTGTATTCATATTCGTACTTCAAGTGTTTATCATGTGCCAACCAACGAGGGCGGAGGCCAAAATAATTTCATGCGAAATTTGCGCCTCAATTGCCACCTGAGAGTGCAGAACATAATGAAGCGATGGCATCCTCATCGGCATCAGCATCAGCATCAGCATCAGCATCAGAATCCACTACTC